>CAJPEV010000293.1:0-48849 GCA_905338385.1 Darwinula stevensoni
GGCTCGCTCTCTTCTTTTTTTTTTTTTTTTTTTTTTTCTTTCTGGGACTTCTAACTGAAGTCCCTCCGGTATCACCGGTATACCGCGGTATTGTGCCACGGTATGCCTACCCAGAAAGTTATAGCATGCCGCAACGCCCTACTCGGAAGAGTATTGCATCCTCCAAGACGATAGAGACCAGAGACATACATGTATGTGTTTGCTCCAAAACGGTCATTTTTAGCATTTTGTTCTGTAACTACCAAAGATATGCAAAACTTGCTAAAATGCCTTTGACCCCTTCAACTTTGGGGTACTTGGAGGAGCATAAAAAAGGAAGATAAATTTATTCCAGAATCTGCAGGATTTGCAAGCAAAGGTCGTGTTTGACAGATATTGATTCAAAATGGTAAAAAAAAACATGTTCTTTTCATTTCACTGACAAAGATTTGGTGTCTTCTAAGCGATTGCTCATCGATGGATTCAGGTTCACACTTCTTGCAATTTCTTATGGTCCGACTAGAAAAATTCGGACCTCGAAATTTCGCATTTGAACCACTGGCAGCTTGTGGGCCTCACTGCGAGCATCCCTCATCTAGAAATACCTCAGATGTGCTCTGATCAATGATAGAGATTGGATTTCGGTGTCACTGGCATTGAGCCACTGATGATGGGAAGATGGTGATGCAGATCTGGGGCTCCTTGCTGAGTCGACCCATCAAAGAAGGGAAACAGGGGAGTCGAGACTTCTTGATTTCGGGTCAGCTTTGAGTTTCCGTGCTGAGGACTGTGAGTCTCTTCATATGACTGACTGTCCATACTCCAGGAATGACATTTCCTGGAGAAGCTTCATGGCATCTGGGAAGAGACTGAATGTAGTGGGAGGAATGAAGTTGTAGATCCCCTTGAACCAGACAGCACTGCTCGAGACAGGAATTGGCCCCCAGGTCAGCATGGGAGTGTGAGGGTTGCTCCAAAGGTTTTCAAACTTTTCACCAACATATATAGATGAAGAAATTCGAGTCAAGTCTTACGAAAAGTTGAATGCACTTCCTGAGTTGCTTGTGCAAGTTTTGTCCTGTTCTGTAGCCACTTAGTGACATAGGAGCACTTGGAGTGAAAGCAGGCAGTGATATCTTGTGAGGTGATTCTGCCCATTGCTGGACAATAAGCCATCATCTTTTTTCCAGATGTTTTCTGCAACAGCAAGAGAGTCTCAGAGTAGCAAGATGAAATGTCCAAGTCATTTCACATGCAATGATGTGCAACAGGTGCTGCCTCCCCAATGTTGGGGAAAATGACTTCAAAGATGATCTGGGTGCCCTCTGACAGCAGTGATCCAACCATACTGACATGCTGCACATACTGATGAGGGTCTTCTTGGATGAGGGACTTCCTTGATCAGCAACTGCAACTGTTTAATGTTTGTTTGGGTCAAGCTGTCAGATGGCACCTAGAGTGGGTCTTGTCTTCAGTCATTTTTTCATTCCATTCCATTTTCATTGGAAGAAGTTGTATCATTTGAACACTACTGTGCACAAAGGGGATTGATCCCCAAAACCCATGGTATTTCATCTCAGTAAGCATCAGCTGAGGAGGCTCCTCCAGTTGTAATAAATGATGGCATGACAGTGACTGTGGTCTGTCATGAAGAGAATCCCTCATCATAAAATGTTCCTACCATCTTCACCTCAAAGTGCTCTGATGTTGCATGACATACAAAACTGGACAAAACTCAAACAAGCATTCTAGAAGCCCATTCAACCAATGAAAAGCCTGGATGAACCAACTTGACTTAATAAGCAGGAGAAATTCATAAAAATGTTTGATACAGCCCTCACATTCAGCATGATATGCATTGTTTCTTTAATTGTCTATGGAAGGGGGGGTTTGAGTGCATCTAAGTTCAACCTGGGGGAGGAGGGACACAAAATGAAAATAGACTCAGCTGCCCAACATTCTGATCCTCATCACAGAGCAGGGGCAACCCTGCTTGACTCCACTCTCTATCTCAACTTAGGTGAGATAGAGAATTCATGCCATATGTATGTATGAGCACCTGGATGAGAAGCAATCATTGGAAGGTGCTAGCCTTCCTCACTTCCAAGAGAATGTATTCTACGGCTACCTTCCACCATAGAACAACTTCCAAGTTAGCAGAGGATGTGATGCTTCCTGGTTATGAAGGATCTCATGAAAATCCACACACCCTTTATCCATCATTCACTCCATGACCATCATGACATCACTGCGAGATAACGCAATACAATCAGCACGAGTTAGAGATGACGAAGTTCTGAGAATTTCTTCAAGGAGGCAAGATGAAAATGAGAATCAGGAGCTTCGTTTCTGCTGTACCATCTCCCTCAGGTTGTTCTCTGCCTCCTTCAGGCTTGTCTCCAGGTATGACTTCTGGTTCTTCAATTATAAAACATGATTCTCCATTCAGTTTCGTCATATTTTGTGACTCAACAACATAGAAGTTAAAAAAAAAAACAAGAAGATAGAGTACATAATTAATGCTGCAATGACATTTCATCAACTTAAAAAAAAATCAATATAGGATATCAGCATCCACCCAACTTAAAATAAAGCTTTTGCAAATGTTACTATCTTCAGCAGATGATGTAAGGAGCTGATATGAGCACTTGAAAGAGGAGGTCCTATGAAGACACACGAGGATACCAGGCCTAATATAGGGCTAGGCCTGGTCCTACAAGAGAAGCCAATGTAGGCTTGGATATTACAGCTGATTAAATGAATGAAAATTGAGTTAGGCTCATGAATAGGATTTATAAATACAGGATATCAACAAATGTGCTGCAGTTGAGTCCCATTTCATGAATATTTTATTTAGATATCTCTTTTTTTTCCAAGGTCTCTGGATGCACATTTCAATTTTGCTGGTTTGAAATGAGAACAAAATGAGAAAACATCAGCATGCAAGAACATGTAAAACCACCTCAATGTCTTTCCACATTAAACATGAAAGCATTGTCCCTACACAGACCACCCATGACTAACTGATTCACTGCCATCACTCATTATTACCTGCAAAGTGCCAATCTTTTCTTCCACAGCTTTGACTTTGTTCTGGAGCTGTGACTCAATTGTCCCTCGATCAGAGAGCACGAACATTCTCCCCAGGCTTTGGTACATCTTCGTCTCCCCTGGAAGGCTCTAGCATGAGGAAAATATTAGATCAGTCCATTAATCATAGAAGTACCACATAGGGAAAGAATCTTCCTCTAGTTGACTTCATGCTTCTTATTGTTGCAAGGGAAGAAAATGAGAGGACACATAGGCTTCTCACAGATGTTATATTGGCTTATATGCACCTCAAAGGAGAGGTGGAGCAGGAATCATATTGAAAACCTTACTATCTTGCCCTTGTAATGGTAACTTGGGCCTTTTTGCACATTTGACACTTTCAGAAGAGACATGGAATCAATTCTATGACAGGAATAGATAAGAATGGTGACTGAGTTCAGATGTGAGCTCCTGTTGTCACAAAGCTAAACTGATAGGAAAATAACATGTTCTCTCTTTTTCAACCATAGATGTCCTTGAAAACATCAATTGACATGAAAGAATTCAGAATTCAGCCTACTACAGAGCAGGAAAGCAAACAGAACCCAGGCCAGAGAAGTGAGGCTCAGGGAAGCAGGAGAAACAAACAAGTCCCTTTTATTTCTCCAGTCAAGAGCCCCATTTCCTCTCCCATGGAGAGTCTTAGACAGAGCCTCAGGCTTGGAAAAACATTCCAACAATCTTACAGCCTCGGAGAGATGTCACAGGCTTCAGTTACCTCCATTCAAAGGTTAGGCCTACTTTGGGTTGGAGAACGATCAAGATGATTTGCATGAAAACAAAGCAAGAAATACATCTCACAAGGGGATTGTAAACTTAAAAATATTCCTTGTGCCAGTTTCATTATAGCCAAAGCTCTGAGGCCTGAATAATTATCTATCGATAGATCCATACAGCAAGAATGTGATGCTCTCCCCCCTTTCAGGCATGGTACAAGGCAGTGGGAAGGGAAACAACCAATGTATTATAAAGATAAAAGTTTTTTTCAAGCAAGAAGAATGATCTAATGGATGTCTCCAATTGTTTCAAGGTAAATTACAAATTACAGAGCACGGAATTGCAGATGTACTCTGGTCTCTATTCTCTTGCCAGGAATGGCATAGCAAACAGGCACAGATTCTGAATAAGCTAACCTAATGAAGACATTTTATGCATCTTGAATAAATATCTATGAAACTTGTCCTATTTATTGAACACTGGGCTGGAAGGAGATTATTCTTACATGAAGATTGAGAGTAGAGCAAGTTCTCTTGATAACATAACCCTTCCATAAAGGCAATTTTCATATTTGTATCAAGCTTTGATGTTTCTGGCAATGAAATTTAACCCTATCTTCAGTTAATCTCCACTCAAGAGTTTCCCAGCTGGGAATAATTGGCCAACTTCATTCAAATTGCAGTCTTCTTGCTAAGAGTGTAAAAATACAATGATGATATCTGATGTATCATGCACACCATTGTATCTCCCATCTTGCTTCTCTTTCATGGAAGCACCCCATCTCCACCCATTCACTAGTAACGTGCAATACTGGTCTCCCTCATGACATAGATTCTATTATTATTCCATATGATTAGAATGCTTGATTTTTCATTATAAGGCAGCAGCAGCTTTCTGGCTCTGGTCTGTTTAGCAGCTATTACTAAGTGATGTAATTTGGAGTTTTAATTTCATATTTATTGAGCCTCCTTCAACTGAAAATGAGTTTTACCTTCTAAATCACTTCTTAGTTACTTATCAGAAATTAATTTAAACAATGTAGGTATAAGGATCACATGAAGACCACAGAAGGGAAGAGATCCAAGGCCCACTCCTTTTTCTCATACACTCACTTTTTTTATTGTATGAGGCCTAGGTTTACTTTTGACTGAAAGAAGGATTTTGAAAGAAAAACCATACCTTAATTTCTCTTTCGGTGAGTTGCGAATGAGTGATGACACCTTTCAATTGCTCAATCTGGATGTCTGCCAATCGCAGCTTCTGTGAGGTCTCTATCATCTTGTGCTGGAGCTCTACAAATGCCTGTCAACAGAAAAACACCTTCATGCATTTTCCGGCATACTTCAACGATCGACGTTGACCAAATGAGAGGCTAAAAGCCCCTCAACGTTTTCACATCGAGGGAACCAAATTCAAACCAGCTGAATAACTTAACTCACCTTTCTCAGTTCCATGTCAACAGGTCTGGACATTCTAAACAAAACCACAGGTCTTCTTAAAGCAGACAGAGATAAGCCTCTTCAGTATTAAGAAGTAGGAAGACACGGAAACGAAACCTAGATTAATGAGCACGTGAGTCGTCGGATGAGTGCCATCCAGGCTGCCATCTTATAAGCACGGATGCCAGATATCCCGATAAGGTGGCAGTGCCGTGCACATTCAAGTGCCTCTTAATCTTCAGCTCCAATGGGGTCTGGTACTGACTAGAGGCAGTATGGACGCAATGGCACGCTCCTACATGGACTGGAAGAAGCTCCAGTGATCATTTTCGTCGCCACGTAGGGATATTCATAATTTCTGTCACAAGATGGAGCCATGGAGACATCCAATGCACTTCTATCATATCACCTTACTTAATCCACATGTGGGAAAATTACATAATGGAGGAGTTCTCTGGGAAAAGGGTGTATGTGCAAAATATGCATACGAGATAAACAGCAAAAAATTCCCATAGCTTATCCATAGTTGGTCAAAACTCAGTTTTCAGTGAAATGGTATCTTAGACCTTTTCTCAGTTGAACTTGGGGTTTCAACGAATTTATTTATCTCACGTTGCAGGGATGCAGGCAGAAAGTGTTCATGCACATACACCCTTTTTCAGCATCCGCACTGCGAGAACTTTTTCCAACCAGTCGTTCACCACCTCTTTCCATTTAAAAATCATAATTTACCCATAAATACATCTGCAGATTTCAAACCAACTCTTCGCCAAAGAATGGCAATTGAAATGCAAATATTCAGGACAAGATTCATTCACAAATTACTCGTCAGTGATCCATTATTAATTTATTCATCACTTGAATATCCAACCGTTTCACGACAACGGGTGAGATGCACCAGATCTGTTTAACTTTAAAGTAGGGCTGTCACGATAGCAGTTTTCAAAACATTGATGCATCGACCTAAACTATCGATAGTGTATCGATGCATCGGGGGGGGGCGGAGGATTCCATATTTTCTTGCTGCGATCGGAGCGCGGACCTCTATCCGGCTTCCATAATCTCACGCTTGTGATCAGGGGTGCAATGTGTGACCTTCGCAAAGAGTAATGAAACCTATCATGACTCCAACTATCGAAGAAATTTCCCCTTTAAAATATTTTGCCGATGCATCGCGATGGTCGAAAAAAATATCGATATCTCCAACTATCGATCTATCGTGACAGCCCTACTTTAAACTGATTCGTTTTCATAATGGGCGTCTATGGAAATATGTTTATCTTGGTTAAACTGATTCCCATAAGGAACCATTGTGAGATCAGATTAGTTTAGCTTAAACGGATTCGGTGCATGTCACCCAACTTCTTGCATCCTTCCAGAGGCTTTGATGACTGGATCACGTTCTTCCCCCTTCCTCTTGTCTACTTTTCCCCTCAAACTCACTTCCAATTCGAAAGAATCAAATTATTTAATCAAAATCGTTCAATGATGCAGATGTCAATGAAATATTCATGGAGGCGGCCATATTGAAATTTTCAGACAGATGGCCTGCTATGTAATGTAAGTATAGGAAAATCTGTTTCTCCTTTGCTGAATACACCTATTAACGAACTGCTGACCACCCCATCCCATGACAAGTCACCTAACTCGGCCCATGGACACGGATGTGGAAAAAGGGCATAAGGGCACTTACGCCCTTTTTCTAGAGAACTCCTCAAGTGTAATCTTCTTTTCTAATTCAGCAGATAGTTGGAAGAAGGAAAATTACCTGGGCTTTAGATTCCACATGCCTCGAAGACTATAAGGATGTCGCAGCCCTTAGAGGCGCGACGAATAATTTTATCACGGCAGAATCCGTGCGGTCTACCCTTCGCACCAGCCAGCCCTTTTATTTGGGGTCTCAAGTTTCTTTTTGCAGATGACAGAAAGAATTGCCTGAGGTCAGTGGCGTATTTTATGGAGAGGCAGGTGGAGCGGCCCCTTCGAGGTAGTATTTTTTCCCCCTGACTCTCAGCAAAATACGCCACTGCCTGAGGTGGAAAATGTGAATGCATCCCGGTCAGGAAAGCTCGTTTGGTCTCTTATTTATGATGAGGTAAGATTTATTTTAATATTTAGGTAAGTGCAACACAGCGATTGGGGAAAAAAAAAAAAACATTGTGCCAGTTTAAGAGAAAGTCGGAAAATTCTCCAAACGCGAAACGCAGGAAATGGTGCCAGGCGTTGCTACAAGTGGAATATTTTGGTGTTTTATTTTTCTGCAGTTTCTCTTTTTTTTGTTGCTTGAAATGATGCTATGTTCAAAGTCTCAAAATTGTGCATTAAGCTCTTTCACAAACTCATTCTAAATAGCAATGTATATTTTATTACTAGGGCTGTTTCATACCAAACTGAATTCGTTGTTCTTTCGCTGCATTCGAGAATATATGATATCAGGGCCGGATTAAGAAGTTGCGAGACCCGGGGGAAAGGGAATTCCTGAGGCTTCCCCCCCTCCCCGCTACTTTACGCACTTACAATACTTTTTTGTACTTAACGTTTTTAATTTCCTTCGGGGGGCCCCCCTGGAAGAGTGGGGCCCGGGGCAACAGCCCCCTTTGCCCCCTCCCCCCCCCCTTAATCCGGCTCTGTATGATATAATAATTTAATAAAAACAACAGAGGGTCGCATATTTAATATTCCTTCGTATTTTTGCTTCTTGGCTTCCACCTTAATGAAACTAGTAACGGTCAAAATCCTCATGTTTTCCCCCAGGCCCATGATGACAATTACATCAATCCCAGTAGTGCCCAACGGGAACCAACCGGCGAACTGGCAACCCTGCTGGAGGACCACGTGCGCCACGCAGGAAGAGTGAGCTTTTTGTCACGCAGAGACGGAGAAGCAAAGGCGACGATCCGGCGAGGCAGTCGTCCTTGGACCGACGTGGAGGCGAAGGGTGTCTCGTTCTCTCCCACCTCTGTTGCCTAGGCCTCGATAATGCTTGCTTATCGGAGTGCCTCGAAGCTCGGGGACTCGGTCGAGTGCCGTTCATGTGGCCTGGGAAGCCCTCCGAGCCCGCAAATAGGTGAAACCTAGCACCTACGCATCGATATGTTCGTATGGTTACGATTATGTTGCTTACCCTCCCATTCTATCATATTTCACGTGTCGTGAACCCAACAACAAGCCGCTCGAATCCTGCCTGCATATGAATAAGCCTGTGCTTAAGCCATTGGAGGAGGTAGGTACTGAGCAATAACGTGAGCAAGAAATTATGACCCTTGCCATTCCCTCACTGGCGGCTCGTGAGAATAGGCAAGGCACACCCATTTTTATTATGAGTTCTTAAATTATTACAGTACTTGTTTACCAACAAGCATAGCCGGAGCATATGACTTTGCTTCGCGCGTTGAGCTTTATGGGCAGTTCACAGAAGGATGAGAATCGCTTGCTCCGGTTCCAAGTTTTCGTCCCCCGGCTAGATTCCGTTTCGGCCCTACCCCGATCCGTTTTTCCTCCCAAATAGCAAGCGAACTCCAAACTCATCTGGCCATTAAAAGCATTCTCATCATTGACAGGAAAATTTTCCTATCGGATAAAGCTACATTTTCCACTGAGCGAAAGGAAACTGCACACCGAACAAGAAATGGCGCGACGTTCGCCCCACGAATCTCATTGACGCTCGGTTATTCGCTCTGTCGGCAAAGAAAAGTGGATAGAGCCATTGGATGTTATTGAAAGGAAAGTAAGAGGCGCTTTGGACCAGAATAGAGGTGATCATTTCGCTCTCCAAGGACCTACCGATCTTGGTTTGAGATTCTATTTTCAAGTTTCTTGTGCAGATTGGTATAATAATAAACTTAAAAATAGATAGGTCGAGGTCAGGTTCACTGGAACTCGGGGTTATGGTGAGGTCTCCCCCGATCAATGTCACTGGCGTTTCCATAAAAGAAATTGAGGGGGGTTACCTTTTTTTCCTTAGACTGCAAAGACTAAACTGACTGGGGGTGGGGTCTAAATTAGAATTTAAATCGTGACATCAAGTAATGAAAGAAAAAAAGAGGATATCTTAGCGACTGAAGTTAGTTGTTTAGCGCTGCGACTCTGAACTGCCGGTCTGCGAGACGACTAGTAAATTGAGGGAATTTTTACCGCAAAATTACGTTTAGAAATTGATTTAATAATAGATGTCCCTGGTCCCCGGCCCATAACTGCTTCCCCTGTGCACGAACTGTCTTCCTGGGACGTTTGCCTCTTTTCATGTTAGGAAAGGATGTTGCCGGGGAGAGGGAAGGTCCGGGGTAGGTTGGGGCCAGGTGCAAGAGCGGGGGGTATGTGATCAAGATGCAGAACTGCCGGTGCGCAGCGCTTTTGGGAAAATTGAACCGGCCAGCGATGACACAAAGTTGAGAATACAAGCACTGACAGTCGGTCCTTGGCGTTGGCTGGTAAAGTAACCGATGTACATTAATGAGCGAGCAATGCGAACCCCCACTGCTCTATCGGGATCCCGGGACTTCGGCCGCGTGGATTCCCCGAGCGACGGACTCTGGACGGATGGATGTCAGTCGTCCTCCACTTGGGAGCAATGATGCGCGGAGGTCGGATCTGTTGGGAGTTCTCTCGTGGCATGGAGTACTTTCAACGACCTGTCGCTCCGTTGGAAGTGCGAGGTTTTAACCTCATCGGTGGCCTCGCCTTGAAGTCTACCGGGATTCCGTGATACGCGGCTTAGTGCCTTGGGCAAGGTTGGTTGGAAGGGTCCGAGTCATCACATGAGGGTGCTGGATGATTCCCCCCGTAACACATATAAATATTAACATTACTTTGCTTACAAGCATATCTCCCTCTCAGACAATATGTAAACCATAGAAGCACTCTCTATGCTGCCGAGTCTCACGGTCGCATAGGCTGCCGTCCCAGCTGGCGTGAAACGTGGATCTCTCGTTCCCGTTGGAGTGGATCGCTCGCTACGATCCTCCTACTTGTGTGTATGCTCGAAGGGACATGAAGCGTTCTTCAACGCCGGTTAGAGATAAGGCCGATTTCATCCCAGGCTGAAAGTCGGAGTTCCTGAAAGCCTTTTTGTGTACTGAGAAGCCGCTCTAGAAATTCATTCTCATCCTGCCTCAACTTTTTTTTCCCCCTCTACATAGCTTGTCCATTATTCATGCTTTCATTCTTCACCCTTGCCTTTCAAGAGGTAGGGGTAATGGTCGGTGATGAATTAATTTATTCGAAGACGGTATCCATGTAGCGCAAAAGTAGTGGGCCATAAGCGGCCCAGGCATTACACTGGCGGATTTCTGCCGGGGGCGGGAACGTGGCGGCAAGGGAGACATTGTGTTGCTGATCCGCTATCTATTGGCTCGTGGAGGGCCACCAACTCCCTGATATGTATGATATATATATACATGATTCGTAGACTTCTGCTCTCCCCGCTAGGTGTCCGTATTGGATGCGGAAGAAGAGAGCAGTGGGTCATCTTGGTACTCTTGAGTACTCTTCTGAGTAGGCTCCAGAGCCAAGATTTATAGATGAATCGGATATACATGGAGGCATTAGGACCCTTCCCAGCTGGTGGTACAACGCAAACAAGCTAACTGGTAATGTGCTGGCTCTTTAGCGGCCCGGATGGGGCGGGCAAGTGGGACATGTACCTGGTGGCCCAGTGAAGTTGGTGGGCCACCAGCTTTCTTCCCCAAACGTAGGTAGTGGGCCACCACCTACCTGCTACTTGGGTAGTTAAATGCATCAGGATTTAAAATACTGTCCGGCATTCCGTGTTATTGTCCCATCATTATTTCTCACCCCCCCCCATTTCATGCATTGTCATATTAAGAGTATTGTGTTCATTTTTAAGATCCTGCAAATGAGAGTGATTCAAAGGCGCTGAGAAGGATTCAAAGACGGGCTATTGAACGATACGGGAAGTACGGGGACACAAATACGAAGGGCGTTTAGAGGCGTGGAAAGTGTATTCGCGCCAGAGAGCATGTTACAGCTGTGCTACTTAACAATTAATTTAGTTACATTTAAAAAATCCGGTTTCCTACTCCCCTCGGCCGATTACTCCCTTCAGACAACCAATGGCTATGGCCAGCGGACTTCATGTCAGGACCAAGGAGAATGTGCAGATGATAGGGTCATAGGCTCATAGCCCTGGCCAAACCAGTGAGGGACGCGGCATCCTCACCTACTTCGCTACTGCTGGTGGGAGCTCAACTGTCGGTGGGTTGGTTGGCGGGTGTTGGTTGGTCCAGAAGGTTTTAGTTACGAAAGGGAACTGTTAGTTAACTGTGGTGAAACTGGTAGCCTGCTGTGACTACAACTGATTAGGTTGCCAAAAGGAAGGAAAGAAGATTATGGAGAAATACTGGTATTAGGTATAATGAATGTATTGAAATTCCTTAATTGGTATTGGGAACTCCAGGACTTCAAGAAGAAGCATGAATCTCAAAAAAAACAATCTGAACAATTTAGAACTCTCATGAAGAGGGAATGTTGGAGAAATTGAGCAAGGTTAAGAAAGGCCTTAATGGAAGCATTTACAGTATATTCTTTTCAGAATATAAAAAAAATAAAGTAAGGAAAAAAACCTGTTGATAATATAATATAATAAATATGTAAATCTTGTCAGTATTTGCTTTTTGTATTCATCTTTATCTTCAGTACCAATCATGGACTGTTGACATTAGGTAAGGGCTTAAGAGAAATGCTTTTGGGTGCTAAACACAAGAAAGCATCAGCAGCACTAAACAAGTTTGGGAAATTACAAGAAATTAAACTCTTTATTGACATTTATAGGCAGATTGATATATCTCTTCCTTGTGTGATGTTGACCCTCAAGGATTTTTTTTATTCAATCCAGTCATTCTTAGGTCTTCCAGAAAAGTCTAATCTGAAATAGCTTGAACACAGGTGCAAGTAGCTTGGACACAGGTACAGAATCCAAAGATGCCTACTCGAGATCCCCAGATACTCTACACCAAGGTGAGACAGGGTAATAGTAGATATCTTCGACCTGGTAGAGTCAAAAAGGGTCAATATAATATATAATATTTTCATCTCAACAGCTATTCATCAACAATGAGTTTGTGGATGCAGTGAGCGGGAAGACCTTTCCAACCCTGAATCCCTGCACGGGGGAGAAGATTTGCAGTGTGGCTGAAGCAGACAAGGTTACATTTCTGCCTCCCTTGTGCTTGAAAAAGAAAGGAAAATACTCTAGCAAAAGGAAGCAGCCTTAATTTGAAAAATTTTAGGAAAAAAAAAGCTAAGTTGCTGGATTTATTTTAGAAAACAATCCCTAACCGATTTATTTATTTGATTTTTGCAGGCAGATGTGGACAAGGCAGTTGAGGCAGCACATGCTGCCTTCAAACTTGGATCACCCTGGCGCACCATGGACGCATCCGAGAGGGGACAACTCATGCACAAATTGTGTGATCTCCTTGCACGGGACAAGGACTACCTGGCTTCTTTGGAGACTCTGGACAATGGGAAACCTGTGGAAAATGCTGCCTCTGATGTTGATGCATCCATTGGGACCCTGAGATACTTTGCAGGCTATGCAGACAAGATCCATGGAAAGACTATCCCTGTCGGTCTGTATTGCAATTTGGTGTCTTGAGAAAACTCTTGTTTTTGCTGCTAAATGACTGAAACTTATTCACAAAAGCTGAAGGAATCTTGGAACTACAGGAATAGTTTCTGTTAATTTAGCATTTATTCTGACCATGTTCTGCTTTAGACATCTCAGAGTGTTTTACCATTCTTTGAATAATGTAGAACTAGTTGAAAGTTGATGTTGATCAAATTATGATTGCCTTACTCCTTACTCATTACTCTTAGGTTAATTTTATCATTATAAGATGGTGGTGCAGCCAGACTTGAGGTTTGGAGGTGGGGGGGGGGGGGGGGGAAGGGATTTGATTAGTGCCTGGCTTCTGTAATCAAAAGGAAAGAAGTTGAAAGGGCTTTGGAAGATGGAGGTTGGAGGGGGGATGTGCTGAATGAAGGGAAGATGGTGGGATGAGAGAGCTGAGGAAAGAAGTTAGAGGGGATGATGTGTAAAAATTTCATTGAATGTACAGGGTGACTATTTTCAGTGTTACTGATAAGCTCTCATTGTTATAATTGACTACTGATTTTAATGAGTAATAGCTCAATTTAAGACTGAAGCTCTGCAGTTTTATTGATATCAAAGAAATTTGATCAATTGTACTGGAATTATGCTAAAATATGTTCAAGATGCCCTCTGTTTTGATTTTGGCATTCCCCACAGCTTGACCTGGTCTCCATGAATTTAGTTACTATCCACACCCTTTGCTCTAGCAAATATTGACCCCTCATGGTAAAAAATCTGCAACGAAACAAAACAAAACTGCATGAGACCAGCTTTCTGAAAATGTGTCACTCAATGCTCTACATTGAAAATTGTGTACACGGTGAGCCATTAAAATCTGTAACATTGAGAATTGTCACCCTGTACATATGTGTGCTATGATCAGAAGAAAGGCACTCACCCCTCCCCCCATGGCAGCATTGCTGTTGCTGAGTTAAAGTAAAGTGCAGAATAATGACTGGTAATGATATCTGATGCAATGCAAGTATCCGGAAAAGTTTGAAATTGTCATTTGAGGTTAGACCCAGATCATGTCTACTCTTGGTTCACACAGATGGTGACTTCATTTCGATGACCAGGCTGCATCCAGTGGGTGTGGTGGGTCAGATCATCCCCTGGAATTATCCCATATTGATGCTGGCATGGAAATGGGGGCCAGCCTTGGCTGCAGGTTGCACCATTGTGCTCAAGCCCGCTGAGCAGACTCCCCTCACAGCACTCTACATTGCTCACCTTACAAAGGAGGTGGGCCATGGTTTTAATTTATGGGATTTCATGAGTTGCCTTGTTTGACCATGAAAAGGTGTGACATTAAAGGATTTGTCAGAGTGAAGTAAAGTTCTGTGGGTATCACAAGCCTCCTTGAATGAATATTCTCAGAATGGAGATAGATTCAAGGAATGACCATCACTGCATGGAAGGAAGGGTCAAGAACTGAAGTGGATATTTTTCCTTCTATGAAAAAAAGACTGATAAAGTAGCATTGTATACATATATGTGTATGTGGGTCTCAGTATATATATTTATAGCCTGCAATTCTTGCATATGTGGGATTAGTTTGGAATGTCTTGGTTACATGTACAATTGAATGGTCCCACTAGGCAGGTTTCCCACCAGGTGTAATCAATGTGGTCCCTGGCTATGGTCCCTCTGCTGGAGTTGCCATTTCCCACCACCCTCATGTTGACAAGGTGGCTTTCACTGGCTCTGTAGAGGTCTGTTTAGTATCCTTCCTCTTTTCATGTTTTTGCAATATGATCAGAGTCGTTTGGATTAAATTTAGTCTGGTGGCGTTGTCTAGACCAGGGGTCTCAAACTCGTGGCCCACAGGCTTGTATGTGGCCTGCATATGCTCTCAGTGCAGCCCGTGACCCACTTGCATACACTGAGAGAGAAATGTTGCAGGCCCATTATACACAATCAAGGAAAACCTTCTGACTTTTTTCACTTTGGCCCACAAAGAGGTCCAATCTTGATGTCCCCACACCAAAATGAGTTTGAGACCCTTGGTCTAGACTATGGTAGTATTGAAAATAAAGTAAATGTATTTAAATATGATTCTTAAACATCATTTGGCTTCTATTTATTTTGGTATAGGAAGCTATTTTATGAATTTATTGGAAAAATGATTTCAAAATTATTTTTATTTATGGCTTGACTATTATTTTAAGTCATTATCAGTTCACATGCTAAATCTGTAGGAAGTCAGATATTTGTGTGATGAATTTTTATTTACCATTCTGCACTTCAATTGGAAAACCATGACATTTTCTCGCTTAAGGTTGGGAAGCTGGTGATGGAAGCCTCAGCAAAGAGCAACTTGAAGCGAGTGACCCTGGAACTGGGTGGGAAGTCACCACTCATTGTCTTCTCTGACTATGACTGTAAATCTCAGTTTCTTTGGTCAAGAGAAGAATGACTTAGTGACTCATCCATGATATTTATATATGATAAATGTCCTTGATTGCCCTGTAGTGGATGAAGCCGTGTCTATCTGCCATGATGCTATATTTACCAACCACGGGCAAAACTGCTGTGCTGGATCAAGGACATTTGTTCAAGCTGAGATCTATGATGCTTTCGTCTCTAAGGCCAAGCAGAAGGCATTGAGCCGCAAGGTTGGGGATCCCTTCCTGGATGACACTGATCAAGGACCACAGGTTGGTCATGCTCTTTCTTGTGGTTTGATCATGCACAGCATCCATGTCTGAATGAGAAGAATGAGACATTATTTTGCACTTATCCCCATATCCTTTCTTGCAGTGCCTCCTGCTTACCACCTGCTTAGAATATTTGCCATGCATAATATATCTTGCAAAATTTAAATAATTTGAGGTATTGGAGTCCATAGATTTTACACAGGCTTGAGAAAGGAGGTCTGATGAGTGTTGTCCATCTATAGGATCCCACAGACATCTTGTCTTTTTATTATAATAAATATTTATGGGACATCCATTGCACTTTCAAAATGTGAAGAATTTGGATGTTCTGGATGGTCATCCCATGTACATCCTAGGGATATGAAGTATGGGATGTGGGAGGAATCAGCAGAAAGGATTTCCATGGGATGATCCCATGTTGCTTGGTTAGTATGGGATGCCTGGAAATAATATTGTCCCTCAGCAGTA
The DNA here is from genome assembly GCA_905338385.1 of Darwinula stevensoni. Classification (NCBI taxonomy): domain Eukaryota; kingdom Metazoa; phylum Arthropoda; class Ostracoda; order Podocopida; family Darwinulidae; genus Darwinula; species Darwinula stevensoni. The sequence goes on from CAJPEV010000293.1 coordinate 15,963, forward strand.
GCTAACATAGCAAAAGCTGGGTTGTATGATTCTAATGGCCTTTTTAAAATTTATTTATCCTTTGTCTTTTCAGAAATACAATGAATGGTTTATGGGAGGGTGATATTGAGAAAAGACTTTGGACTGACAAGATTCATGAAATGCTTTTCTTGTCATGAATGATGCTAGTGCAGCCTTTATATTGTGATTTTGAGTAGCTGGAAACATCAGAAGAAGTGAAAGTGTGAAGTTTCTTGAAGATCGTTAGTGGGAGGATATTGACTAATGTGAGGGAAATTTCTGTGACTGTTGTCCTGAAAGCTTTCATGAAAAATCAAAGGGTATTGATCAAGGAAGCATCAGGACTCTAAAGGAAAGATGTCTTGATATCTCAAAAGAGATTCTTGTAAGATTGAGAAAGATGTCAACTTAGGCAATGAATGATGTAAGGTTTACCAACTAGAGGCAGCTTGGCTATCCCATGGAGGAAGCACCAGGCTCTGAGACACCTTGGAAGGATATTGAATAGCATCACCTGATTTCAGATGATACCATTTGGTTATTTTGAGTTCATTGATCTCCTAACTTGGACAGTGCATGTATACCAAACGAAAGATTTAAAAGTTTGTATATACCGTATTGCCCTTTGCCATCCCATATAAATACAGTAGACAAACCAGGAAAATGGATCAGGAGATTTCTGCAATATCATGCCCCAGGACTCCCTAAGAGTCTTCTATTGCAGGTGGATGAGGAGCAGTTCAAGAAGATCCTGGATATGATCAATTCAGGGAAGAAGGAGGGTGCCAAGCTAGAGTGTGGAGGAGACCGCTATGGGGATGCAGGCTACTTCATCAAACCAACTGTCTTCTCGAACGTCACTGACAACATGCGCATCGCCAAGGAAGAGGTCTCATCTTTTCCTTTTTTTTTCTTGACTGAAGTTCCCAAAGACCCAGAGGTCATAGAATAGTCAGGGAAATGGGATAAAGGTACAAAACCAGGGAAAATTACACAGGTTATGTAAAAGTTAGTGAATTTGATGCAAAGTTAAGCAAGTAAGGAAAGCCGTTAAGAGGTAATGGAATGTTTGTTTTGTGGACAGAAATGCACATTTTTGTAAAGAAAATAATTTTGAAGTCCTCAAATGGATGTGGAAATGTTAGAACAGAGATTCTGGTTTTCCTCTGGAAAGTCTTCTCATTTGGTGCCATGAAGGGCCCCTTCAAAGAAAGGATATATATTTATTTGTAGAAAAATGACAAAATAAGTGTTTGATGCAACTAAATTTTGGAATGAGACTTCTTGAGGTATTCAGAAATTTTCCTTTCAAATATGCAAGGATAAAGAGCATAGTCAAGCTCCTTTCCCATATAGCTGCAGATATCCTCATAATTGTGGTTATTCCCTACAGATTTTTGGACCAGTCCAGAGCATCATCAAGTTCAAGACTCTCGAAGAGGCAATTGAGCGAGCGAATGAAACAACCTATGGCCTTGCTGCTGGAATCATCACCCAAGACATCAACAAAGCCCTGACTTTTGCCCAGAGTGTACAGGCTGGCTCTGTCTGGTGAGAACTCCTTGCATCTGTTCAAAATGTATGGAGATTGAAATGAGATTCCATCTGTCCCAGCATTGTTTGAGATAGACATCTGAATGAAAAATTAGGAGTTAGACCTGACAGAAGTGTAAAAAAATGGTCATGCATCAAGAGTTTTATTTTGCAAAAAATTAAAAATTAAATGCTTCCTCATATTCTGCTTGCTCCTTGAATAGCCTGGTAGAAAAAGTCATCTATATAAAAACTTCCAAAAATAAACTTGACATTGTTCTTGTTACAGGGCTCAAAATTCATGGGAACCTTGATCCTTGACCTTGACCTTGAGTCCTAGACTCCAAGATACTAGATTAGATCCTTGTGTGTCAGGACTCTCCAACTGTTGGGCTTTTCTGAATTTCAATCCTTGTGTTAAGTTTGGAAATGTTCTTCAAAAGGTGGCTCTTTGTATTCATTCAATTCCATATGCTAGAGAATTTAGGGTGCTATTGAAAAACTGTTGATGCATTTTCAAGACCTTGAATGATATTCATCAATGTTTTTGTGGCCAGATTGAAATGGTCAGATGGGTTTGTTATCTTAGAACTCTTACTTGTGTTCCAGGATCAACTGCTATGATGCAGTCAGTACACAGGCCCCATTCGGTGGCTTCAAACAGAGTGGGCAAGGCCGAGAACTGTGAGTTTCATTTGTCGTTTACATTTTTTTTAGATTAATGAAAACTATACCAATAAATTCTCTAATATTCCCATTTCCCTGGGACAGAGGAGAGGATGCACTGAAGGAGTATGTCGAGATCAAGACCATAACGATCAAGGTCCCCCAGAAAAACTCATAAAAAGCGTCACCATGAGTATTCATTGATCAAGTTTTCATGGCATCAGGATTTGGATTCTCATGATCTTCTGGAAATTTTTTTTGGGATGAAATACTAAGAATCATGGCTCACATTGTTCTCTTTGATTTGGCATAATCTTTTCACTTTTGTCCAGCTGGCTCTGGTTAATTCAATTTGATCATTTCTGCTTGGGCATTGCCCCGTTTCCCTGTCCGATTTGTGAATGCACTGCAGCAAGCTCATTCAATCATGACTGAGGGGGAATGATGTATATCATGGAGATACATGTAATTTGAAGTAAACTTGGAAAAATTTATTCATATTTTATTCTCAACTTTTCAGCACCAGCACTCCATCAAGTTCGATAGTTGATACTGCAGTGACATTGGTGAAAGTTTTCTGCAACGTTTTAGCATCTGAACGACTACACTGTTGCGAATGGAATTTCATTTTCAAGTGATGCCTGGTCGACATTGCCCATCGACTTGCAACAAAACGGAAAGTCGAAGTTAACAACATTTGAGAAATGTCCTCTCAGCATTTTATGCTGGCTGGAACATTAACAATATTTTTTTGTTTATTTATTATTTATTTTCATCAAAAATTTCCTTGTAATTTAATTTATAATTGGTTAAATTGTTTTTGCTTATCATAATTAGTATCATCGTTATAATCTGAGCTGCGATTCCTTATAGCTCGGATGCGACCCAAAGATCTCATCGGCAAGTAGCTCTCATGTATCTTGCAAGGGGTTTCCCCTCCAGTTTGCAGTGGCCAACCGGGGGGGGGGGGGGGGGGGGGGGGGGGGGGGGGAGGCCCCCCCCCCCCCCCCCATCTTGCAAGGGGTTTCCCCTCCAGTTTGCAGTGGCCAACCGGGGGGGGGGGGGGCTGGGGCTGAAGTCCCGCCACCCCCTATCCTTCCGTCCTAGGTGAATTTACTAGCCCCCTTTGGCGAAATCCTGTCTGCTCCAATGCCAATTTGTCGGTCATTTTTTGCCGTCAACTATGCTATGCTGAGGTGAATTTTTATTTAAACTTCAAGGATAAGGGTGGCAATTGTTACTACAGGCAACAACTTTTTCGCCTCCTCACACTCGGCGTTGTCGGTTTTCGCTCACCCGATCTCGAATTATTGATTTCAGCTGTTCATTTGAAGAACAAGTTTTTACTGAAATTATTTTGAAAACTTGATAAAATTTGAAACTTTTGTAGTTCCGATAGCAGTCAAGTCCATATTTTCTGCCTTACGCATATCAACAATCCTATGATATAACCAGTTTTGGGTGGTAATGAAGTAAATGTAACGCGTTACAGTAACTAATTACTTTTTCCAGTAACTTTTTTGGTAACGAGTTACTTTTCAGGAGAAGGTAACAGAACTGGTAACTAGTTCCTTTTTTATGAGAAAAGTAAGTGGCGTTACTGTAACGCGTTCCTTTTCTTGATGATTAACGAATTTTGTTGAAAACAACCAGCGCTTCCTGACTACATGCATCCTAATTGATGCAAAATTGGGAGTAAAGGCGGGGACATGAGTTGTCTTGAGAAATCATGGTTTATTCAGTGCAGGTTTCTTGGCCGTACCTGCAAAAATATTTTGAAGTGCAGGTGGTTAGGAATGAAGTCGAGAGTTCCATCGATGCAATGGCGCATTTTACGAGGAGGGGGTAGGGGGCAGCCGCCTACCCTGGCGCCCCTAAGACATACACTGGTGCCCCCTTAAAGGTAATACTTTTCTCTCCCGATATCACTTGGGTGGGGTTTGCTTATGTTGCTTTGCGTTTCGTTGCCCTGCCCCCCCCCCCCCCCCCCCGCCCCNNNTGTTTTGGGTTTCGTTGGCCTCCCCCCCCCCCCCCCCCCGACCCTTCATCCAAAATACGCCGCTGCATCGATGCAAACCAATGTGTGAAGTGCTCTCTCTGTTTACAGATGGCCAAGGTACTTTCTGTCGCGCGAACTTCAGCACCTAACTTGAGAAAGCATGTCTCGATTAGCTCCATCGTGTCCATACAGACAACCTTTGGTCTAACGTTAGGTCTGAATGATAGGCGTTGCTTTGGTTTTGATAGTGCATCTGCATGGAAACCTTTCATATGCCTAGCGTTGACACCTCTCTCCTAAATTCTTTCTGATCCCCTTTAGGCTCAGCGGGCGGGTATACCCTGGCTACCTTGCCGTATTTCAAGTGCCCCGTTTTATCACCCTCCCAACAATCCTTCATTTGTTAGACTCCGTTAATACTTATAGGCCTAGCATTCGCACTTCCAAGTGTAGATCCTAACTTAACATACAGTGATTTGCGAGTGAATTTATACCACTTTTAACATGAACGCCTTATATCTAATTCCCCATATTTAATGGTCGAAACACCCTCATATACTTGATTGCGTCATAAAAATACCATGTACATTGTAAAAAGTTAGTGAACATTCATTTGTGCAGTGTATGTTTGATTAAGGGGAAACGAGAGAACATGACTACGGTTTTTTCTATTCCTCTACCGGGAACTCATGATAGGGGGCGGGCTGGGGTAGATCTTCCCATCACCAAGGGCAAAATTGGCATTTTTTAAAACTAAAGGGTGCATTCTAACTATCAGCTTATAATTCCTGTGAAGTATCCCATGGGGAAGGAAAGAGAAACAGGGAAAAGAGTGAGCATGAGTATTTATCCAGTTCAGTTGTGATCATAATTCAATTTTCATGAAATCAGGGGTAACTATCGCTTTTACTGCATGCATCCAGCTTCTGTCAAAGAGGTGTAGAAAGATCAGAATTTTTGTTCAAGAATAGTAACTTGAAAAGTAACTTCTACTTGTAACTCGTAACTTTCGGTGAAAGTAATTCTACTGGTAATTAAATACTTTTTGGATGGAATACTTGTAATTGTAAAGTTACTTTTCACAAGTAACGCGCCCAAAACTGGATATAACTTAAGGAAAACTAGCAAAGTTGAAGGGAATGTAATTTATGAAGAAAGTTCCCTCGAATTTTTCAGAAAGAAAAGAGATCCCCTCCTTTGATAAGCCCTAGATGCGCACAGAGACATGACTGACATTGAAACAATCCCTCAGCTTGAATTGCTACGGTAGTCATCCAAGTCAATCATTAGTCATCCAAGAAAAGTTCATTAGGGAAACGAGGAAAATTCTTGGGGCGCCATAGGTCTTGAAAGGGATCATGCATTTTCATTTTTGTTTTTTTTTTTTCCCCCCCTCTAGGGGATACCCCCCTTCCCCATCCTTCCTCCTCTTGGTTGCACCACTGCGCCACCTTTTCGCACGAGCTAAGTCCAGTCCACAGGATTTCCCAGACGTGGTTATCGGATTCAAGTGAAAACGCGTGGAACTCGAGAAAAAAAAAGCAGAGAGAAAACGGAGCCTGACGTCCTTGGGCCGACCTGTATGAAGGCCAAGGGCATTCCATTCTCTCCCGTCCACCCCAAACCGCATTCAGTTCTGAGGCCCCAATCGGTCTTGACAGGGTGCCGGCGGGGGGTCGGACGCGTCTCCTGTGATGTTTCGTGTGGAAATGGGCGGCGTGGAACGTGAATTTGTCTTCTTGCTCCTAAGTCTAAGAATACCGTGTTCTATGGTGGCCGGACGTCCCGGTTTTTCAGGCTATGTCCTGATTTGAATTTTCCTTTCCTTTCTGGTGTTCCGGCTTTTCCGCATCGCAGGAACTAATATTTGGGTATTTCATTGAAAATCGGTTTTTCCTGAAGAAAATTGGTCACCCTACTGTATTCGCACATATGGTTGTGGTTAGTCATGTCGCTTCCCCTTCATGTTCGATTCAGCCTCTGCTAATCACTGCCTGGCTTAAGAACAGCCTCGTGTCTCATCCTTGGGGAAGGGGTCGCGATTGGCGCATATAAGACGAAACGGCGACGTCTTATATGGTCCGCCATTACGGGATTACGCCCTGGGGCTACCCCCAGGCGGGGCCATGTCCATAAACGGAATTGAGGTTTGGACATTAACATTGCAGGGGACACCCGATCGGTATTATGAAGGACTGGAGAAGGAGAATAAGGAATTTTCATGGACGAAAACTAAATCAGGATGAGATATTTTTATACTGATTTATTAGCAATAGGAAAAAAGTGTTAATATAAATTAGGCTCATTTAAGCTATTATCATATTTGACAGAACCCACAAAAAAAACTTAAGTGGAAGTAACATTTTGAGTGAATACAAACTTAAATTGTGGCCGTTGTCTGAGTTTAAGAGAGCCATAAAAGTTGAAAGCAACCTATCCTTCAACCCAGTCGCAGTTAAAAAGCCAAGAGTAAAAAACTGAAGGGGAAAAAAAAAAACGATCATCAGGATTATGATAAAGCTGTGACAAGTTTGAGAACATCGAAAAATCAAGCCGACCTTGGACGGTGCATCGATCTGACCATCGACAAATAAGGGAAGATGTTGTCGGGGGGGGTTACAAGTATACCAAGGAGATTGACAACCATTGTCTGTTGGAACGCTTCCACGAAATACGAACATTCTCTATTCCTCGGAAGTATTCCCACACAGACAATGGCACGAGGACGACCATGCATGCGAGTAACTTTATATTCGCTTGTTGTAAGCCAGCCCTTGGGGGAGGACAGGAAGTATGGTTGTATGAATCGCAGCTGTCACATGCGGCGAGGGGGCGGAGGCCTGCGCCTTAAGCCTATCTTGAGAATTGAAGGACACCGTCTGAGAGACCGGGGGGAGGGAACTGGTCTCTCAGACAGTAAAAACTTCCCTCCATTTAATTTTTCTCTGTTCTCACACTGGTTTTTGGGGCTTATCGACGCACCTTGAGAACACGAATAAGGTTCTGAGTTTGAAATTTAAAAAAATTACTTACTGAAAGAAGTCAGAAGATTGAAACTTATTATTTTCAATTGATTAGATGCCAACATCATGAATTTAAGAAGTCTGCCCCTGGAGATATTGCTCCAGTCTCAGACTATTGGTGTTGAGAGAACTTCTTTTGACTCCAAACCGTTTACTTCAAATTTTCTATTGTATCTTTCGAAAACTTATTGATGTGCTTCATCTTCAGTGCCAATCATGAGCTTTTGATAAGAAAGGAGTTCACAAAGGAATGCCTGCAGAGGGGAGGGCATTAACCAACATTGAGTCTAAGTAAATCTTACTCAAGTAAACACTCTTAAATTTATTTTTTTTTCACTCAGATTTTGGCAAGTCACTTATTATTATTTAGAAGTACGTCGCCTCTCTCATATATATACCTCATCTAGTGTGCCTTTACGCTAGCAAATACTCCGTCGAAGGAAGAGGAGGATGACTTATATGCACATAATATACACGTATTCTTTGCGGCTTGAAATTTTTTATAGGAAGTTTTGGTAGTTCCCACTCATTTCATCATTCAGGTCTCATCCTGCCAATTTGAAGGAACGTTCGACCCGAGTGAAATCTAAAGATGCCTTCTCGAGACCCCCAGATTCACTACACCAAGGTAATCCCGAGATTTCCGTATGTATGACCTATGTATATTTCCATATGACTTCTCAAATGATTTGAAAATTTCTTTACATTTCAATTCCAACAGCTGTTCATCAACAATGAATTTGTGGATGCAGTGAGCGGGAAGACCTTTCCAACCGTAAACCCTAGCAATGGAAAGGAGATATGCCGCGTGGCCGAGGCAGACAAGGTGAAGTGACGCCTAAGTCTTTATAAAGAAACATGTAAATTACAAAAAGTCGCCTGCTGAATCATTCTTCTGACCTCCCTTTACCAGGCGGATGTGGACAAGGCAGTCGAGGCAGCGCGCACTGCCTTCAAGCTGGGCTCACCCTGGCGCACCATGGACGCGTCTGCAAGAGGAAACCTCATGCTCAAATTGTCCGATCTCATCGAGCGGGACAAGGATTATCTTGCCTCTCTGGAGACGCTGGACAATGGAAAGCCCGTGGGTGACTCTGCCTTTGACATCAACATGGCCTTGGGGACTCTCCGATACTTTGCCGGCTATTCAGACAAGATCCATGGGAAGACGATCCCTGTCGGTCTGTGTCGTCTTATAATCATATTGTACCTGACAAGGGCTTGCTATAGCTGGACGGCTTGAAGTATTGTGTGAAGAGTCGAAGAACTCGAAGAACAAGGAATTAGTTCTGATACGTTAGCCGGAGATTGAGAATCTGGGGTCTCAATCCTACATATTGTGATAGTCTAGATCAGTGGTTGGGAATCTTCTTGGCCATGTGAGCCATATTAAGATTGATCTAAGTGCTCGTGAGCCAAAGCTTTTTAAAGCACCAAACTTTCCTGAAGTTGGCATTAGACATGTGCATTCTTTGATACATGAGAAAAATGAGGAACAACCATGATTTTTAGCCGTGGCTCATGTGCCTAAATTTTCGGCTCATGAACCGTAGGTTCCCGATCCCTGGTTCTAGATTATGTCGCACCAATCTAAGGCTGATTTCGGATTCCAGATAAAAATTTATTCACCTATCAGAATACGATTGCCTCCTTTTCTCATTCATGAAGTAAGTTCTGTAATCATTATTGGGTGCATGTCATCGCTGAGCTTAATTACAGTGCAGGATACTCATTCTTGAGTGTCAAATGCTGTCTGTATGAATCTATAGGAAAGGGAATCGGGTGTCTTTTGTCGCAAGGTACAAAGCATGTATGATTCATGCAGATGGAGACCTCATATCTATGACGAAGTTACACCCGGTGGGCGTGGTGGGCTCGATCATTCCCTGGAATTATCCCATCTTGATGCTGGTGTGGAAGTGGGGACCGGCCCTGGCTGCCGGTTGCACCATCGTCCTCAAGCCGGCCGAGCAGACCCCTCTCACGGCGCTCTACATCGCTCATCTCGCCAAGGAGGTAGGTTTATCTGATGGCATTTCATTTCGTGGTTGCTGATTTAGCCATTGAGTGGTGGACCATGAAGGAAGGGTTAAGGCCTTGAATTTTCCAATAAAATATAACATCACAATTTATATTGCTACAAGTGCAGCTGGTGATTGCTATCATAGCACAAAACAAATTACGCCAAAGAAAATTTTTTTTCTTCTGCTTCACAGAAACCACAAGGTGGTCGATTAATCTGTGATGGTAATTGTCATACATGGAAATGAGAAATTTGTTTGGAATATTTTCTGACGCACTACTTTGCCCTACCAGGCCGGTTTCCCCCCAGGCGTGATCAACGTGATCCCCGGCTACGGCCCCACAGCTGGATCTGCCATCGCCCACCACCCCCACATCGACAAGGTGGCCTTCACCGGCTCTGTCGAGGTCTGTTCTGTTTCCACTGTCTGAATAATATTTCTTCGCAATCTGGGAGGGCCAATACCGATTAACTGGAATCCAGGACGTCGTCTGGGCAACAGAGCAACTAGAAGTGAATGCTTGATTTGATTTCAATCAGATTTTTAATTCTTCATTGTGAGAATTGTTTTGTAATGTTTGCAAATGAAATCCTGACTTTAAAAGGTTTTCGAATTGGTTTGACTTGTGGCTCTACAATGATTTAAAATCACATCATATTCTATGCTAAACCCATAGGAAGTCGGCTATTTGTGTATAATCAGGTATCACTTTTTATTTTTTATTTTACAGAATTTCTGTTTGAAACTCATGAAACTTTCTTCCTCAAGGTTGGGAAGCTGGTAATGAAAGCCTCAGCAGAGAGCAACTTGAAGCGAGTTACCCTGGAACTGGGAGGGAAGTCACCACTCATTATCTTATCTGACTACAACCGTAAGTCTCTTTTTTTTTGGTCAAGGGGAGAATTATTGTAGACCATTTAACAGGACTATTTCAAGTATTCCTGATTGCCCTGTAGTGGACGAAGCCGTGTCCATCAGCCACGAAGCAATCTTCGCCAACCATGGGCAAAACTGCTGTGCAGGATCGAGGACATTCGTTCAAGCCGAGATCTACGATGCGTTCGTGACCAAGGCCAAGCAAAAGGCATTGAGCCGAAAGGTCGGCGATCCCTTCCAGGATGGCACTATGCAAGGACCACAGGTTGGTCACGTTCTAGTTCTTTAATCATGCACGTCATCAACGACGTTATGAGATGCATTGTTTCTGAACATTTTGGCCATTCAATCACCTTTCTTCACGTACCACCTGCTGTGGTGCTTAACAGTGATGAGGCTACGCTGATGTGCAATAAGCCTAGGTCTGTACACTCAATGTCCACAAAATTAAAGATACCTCACTAGTAGCGTGTTGGACCGCCTTTGGCCCTCAAAACAGCATCAATTCGTCGTGGCATGGATTCCACGAGGTGCTGGAAACGTTGTGGAGGTATCCCGGCCCATGCTGCTAGCACAGCGTCACTCAGTTGCCGATTTCTGAACTCAAAATTCCAATGGCTACTTTATCAAGTTCAAGATTTTTAACACGTTGGCGACAATGCGTCCTGATGCCAGGACGCATTTTTTGACAAAAAAATGCGCGTGGTCCCACGCGGCGGACAAGCAAAAATAGGCTGGTCGTCAACGTGTTAACTTCTCTAGAACATGGTTAGAATTAGCGTCAGTCACTCACGATTGTCTATATAAATTGGATATTAGATTCATATGTACACTCAATGTCCACAAAATTGGAGATACCTCACTAGTAGCGTGTTGGACCGCCTTTGGCCCTCAAAACAGCATCAATTCGTCGTGGCATGGATTCCACGATGTGCTGGAAACGTTCTGCAGGCCCAGGCCCTATCCCGGCCCATGTTGCTAGCACAGCGTCACTCAGTTGCCGCTTGTTTGATGGCAGTACAGGCAAGTCCCGCACAGCCCGTTCCACCTCATCCCAAAGATGTTCTATTGGATTGAGATCAGGGGACTGTGCGGGCCACTGGAGCAAGGTAAACTCCTGGGCATGTTCCTCGAACCGATCCATGACGATACGGCCCTTGTGGCACGGTGCATTGTCCTGCTGAAAGTATCCATCTGCTAAAGGGAAAACGGTGGTCATAAAGGGATGGACCTGATCGGCAACGATGTTCAGGTATGCCGTACTCTTCTGAAGACCTTCCAGGGGTATGAGGGGACCTAGGGTTTGCCAACAGAACACACCCCACACCATCACAGAGCCGCCACCAGCCTCCAGCCTGTAATGTTGACACCAAACAGGAGGGGTCCATGGATTCATGTTTCCTGCGCCACATTCGCATCCTCCCACCGGCGAATTGCAACTGGAACCGGGATTCATCTGACCACGGAACCTTTTTCCACTCGGCAATAGTCCAGTGACTATGCTCTTTTGCCCAGAGAAGTCTCGCTTTCTTGTTTTTGTCCGACAACATTGGCACACGAACTTTTCTTCTGCTGTTGTAGCCCATCCGCGCTAAAGTGCGACGGGTTGTGTGCACGGATATTCTTTTCGGGACACCAGCGTTGAATTTTTCCATGATTTGGCGTACTGTAGCCCGCCTGTCAGCCAAAACGATACGTGACAGCCTTCTCTGACCTCGAGCATCAACAAGGTTCTGCCGTCCACAGGATACCCTTGCAGCCGTTGTTTTTCGCTTATCACACCATTCACGGTATACCCGTGAAACTGTAGCACGTGAAAAGCCTAGCAGTTTCACGGTTTCCGCGATACTCAAACCAGCTAGTCTGGCACCAACGACCGTTCCAAGCTCAAAGTCGCTGAGGTCTGTTAATTTGCACATTCTACAGTAAAAACACACACACTAAAGCAGGGCTGCCCGATTTAGGTCACAACCAAACCTAGTCAAGAAGGAAGTCAAGAGAGTTAGTGATATCAAGAGGAGATTTCGCCCATTTCGATATCACATGTCGAGGTCGAGCGTTCCTTAACTTTAGGGTAGGCCTAACCCTCTTCAAGCTAAATATTTTTGTATTTTTGTTTTGTTTTGTTTTTGTTTCTTTTGTTTTTTTTTGACTATCGAACACCGAAATCTCTCTCTCCGTTTGCATCATCCAATTTAACATCGCCGATTCTTCTCAACGAGAAGCGGGTTCCACGCTAAGTATGACAATGACCACACAATGCCAACGAGTTCCTTATTAGATAAAAGAAGGGCAAGAACCGCAAAAAGTTTCGAAGACACACAAAAGCGGTAACTACGCAACGTGCAAAATTGGATTCATCAAAGCCGTTTTTAGGCACTCCCGTTGTAAGCCCTCGCTACCTTAACGTTATGCCAAGTATGAAGGTGGCTAGTATTAGTATTGATGGTACTCTGTTACGCCATGAACCGTTTTCACCAACTTGACATCACTGGACCGGCACCACGTTAACCCCGGGACCACGAATGGTTATCCTCACATGTTTTCTGTTTCTATTTAATTTTAAGGAAGGTGAAATGAGGCAATGACTTTGACATGAGGTATGTTTGAGGTTTATCTTCTGGAACGTTTCATTGGAGATCATTCGATATTGTGGAGAAGCATCACAGTTCAGCCTCTGAAGGAAAACTCGCATCAGGAATTTTAAGTCCATACTAACAGTAATAAATCAATTCAGCCTAAAATAAAGTAGAATGAGCCAGTGTTCAGTGTTGGTCATTTTAATATTTAAAGGCAAGCTCGTATTTCTGCCGATAGCTAGACACCAAATGCTATGTCCATGTCGTATATCTTGTTGACCGAGCCGAGATATGGGTAAAAGTTGGCTTGATGTGTCTTCCCAGTAGGGCAACTGTTAGAAGTTAGAAGTTAAGTTGCGAAACTTTTTGCGGTTCTTGCCCTTCTTTTATCTAATAAGGAACTCGTTGGCATTGTGTGGTCATTGTCATACTTAGCGTGGAACCCGCTTCTCGTTGAGAAGAATTAAAAATTAGTATTTTAAATTCTTCTCAACGACTGCTATTTGGAGCTTTTTAAAATCTTCCATCGGGTACATCCAAGGGGAAGGAATATGGAAATATACCAATGAAACAGCAGAAATATGCAGGTGAAGATCAAGGAAATATCCTTACACTGGACACATCGTTCCTTCATGGCAGGTTGACGACGAGCAGTTCAAGAGGATCCTGGAAATGATCGCTTCAGGGAAGAAGGAGGGCGCCAAGCTGGAGTGTGGAGGAGACCGCCACGGAGACTCGGGCTACTTCATCCAGCCGACTGTCTTCTCGAACGTCACTGACAACATGCGCATCGCAAAGGAAGAGGTCTCATCTTCTTGCCTCTCTCCTTGGAAAACCTGAAATTGTCAGGAAATTCGGAACAGAGTCCAAAAGTGGTATTGTTAAAGGGTATCGCACCAATTTCTTGAAAATCAAGAAAACCGGTCGTACCGAAAAACGCATGTTCTCATTAAGGAAATTATTTTAACGTCCTCAAAGGAAATCGGGAAAGTTACGGATTTTTATTCAATATTTTGTGAGAACCCTTCTCTATTGATGGCATTCTTTCTCTTCAAAGAACAAGCTGATTCATTTTTGCAAAATCGCAAGTTTCGATGGGTCTTCATCCAGGAGTGAAATGGCAATGAATAATTTTTTGCCATCATTGTGTGGATGTCACAGCCAAGATTGTGTCATGGACCGTTCTTACTCTCTTTGCGATTGTCCTCTGCAGATTTTTGGACCGGTACAGAGCATCCTCAAGTTCAATACTCTGGAGGAGGCGATCGAGCGAGCCAATGCAACGAGCTATGGCCTTGCTGCTGGCATTATCACCAAGGACATCAACAAGGCCTTGACATTTGCCCATAGCGTTCAGGCCGGCTCGGTCTGGTGAGAATTCCTTCCTTCCTACCGAGAGTCATGGTATTTGTAGTACATATTAAGATAGGGAATATACATTTTTAAAAAGTAATGACCATATATTTAATTTTTAAAAATAAATATTCTAAGTGCTCATTCATATTCATTCTGCTACTGCAAGGACCCGAAAAAAGTTAGACTGCAATTTCAAAAATTGAGCCGAAAATATTGCCTGTTGAGGGTTTCTTATCATCCTTCAGAAACTATTTTGGGGGAAAAAATATTGTCCCATTCTTTCCGTAAATAGTTTCTTTTGCCATATAAAAATTTCAGTCCCTTTCAGTCTGTGGATTTCAGTCCCGTAAAGGACATTAATCAGACAAGTTTCATGTGATAATTTTAAAAATAAAAATGGATTTGTTTAATGTTGAACTGTTTCCTGTGTTTCAGGATCAACTGCTACGATGCAGTTAGTACACAGGCTCCGTTTGGTGGCTTCAAACAGAGTGGGCAAGGTCGAGAACTGTGAGTTTCCTTTTTCTCCATATGTTTATTGTTAGATTGAGATTATACCAATAATTTATGTTTTAAAATGCCCGTTTCCCCGGGACAGCGGAGAGGACGCGCTGAAGGAGTATGTGGAGATCAAGACTATCACGATCAAGGTCCCCCAGAAAAACTCGTGAACGTGTCGGTGCGGGAAATTGTTTCTTTCTAGTGCCAAGTTTAGTACATCTTTATTTTGTTTTATATGGAAAGAAGCACTTTCAGAATCTCTGCTTTCATTGATTGCTGTTTCCCCATTAATGCAAGAAGTCACTGCCGAATACATTCAGCGCTTGCTGAATGCATGTGCATGCATTTCACAACTCAATACACGATTCGCACTACTCGAGACCGAAGGCACTCAATACATTCAATACTGTACAGGGTGACCCAAAAGTCCCTTACTATTTTTGGTATGGACCCGTGGCAGAAAGATAAAACGGCGGACATGGGCTCCCATACTGGTCTTGTTTGCAAAACTTGTCACCCGTCCATCTTCCGACCCCGCAGTAAGAGGGTGGAGGACGATGCCGCGACCCGCATGCCCACCGCGCTCATCAATCGAGGCTGTTCCCCGACCCTGGCAACACGTTCACTACAGAGGAGCAAATCGAGATTGTAACCCTACGTCTTAGCGGTCGGAGTTGCATGGACGTCGGTTCCACAAAGCAGAGCCATTAGAGTTCACCATTGGGCAACTAGCCGATAAGTTTTGGAACCTGTGTCGTGTTAAAACATCGCCTGGAGATTAGTGATGGTCGTCGTGTTCTGTTGATATGTTTTTCTGGATCTTTTTGTTAAAGACCGTATGGGAACCCACGTACGCCGTTTCATCTTTCTACCACCACTCCTTCCCAAAAATAGAGACTTTTGGGTCACCCTGTATAGCAAAATCACTCCGCCTCTTTCCATCACTACTGATGAAGGCATTAATGCGAAGACATTTTGCACAAGTATTAGCCAGCAGAACATGGATACAAAGCTCGAAGGGCTTATGCCATTTTTAGAACTCCCTCTTTGAATGCATTATTGATTCCATTTTGATTTTGCCCATCTTATTCCACCTTTTGTTTTTGGTAAATTAAAAAAAAACGACCATACAATTTCAATACGTTGGCAGCAAGAGATGCATCGCGATGTCGCGAGATTTTTTTTAAGGCAGGAGCAAGAATAAAGTAATAAATAAATAAATTATGCTGTCCCTTTTTGTGCGAGGGGACCGTGAGTCGGAAGCCACTCATACCCAAGCTTCCACCTCAAGACTCGGACCGAGAGCGTCTTTTGGATTCCATTTTGCCCTGAACGTGCCCATCTTATTTTTTCCTTCGCCTAAAGGGGCAAAAATGCAGAATTACTTCCACGAGGTTCTGACATGCGTGACTCACGCGTGAAATGGTACACACGCGCACCTTTAATTGCGGCCTCACTCATTTGAACATTTACCGACCCCTCAGCTTTTGGCACACGTGAAGGAAATTCACCCATGCAAAAAGTCATTAAGATGCGAGCACGTAGTCCCGATGCTGAAAAGTGTATTTTGTAATTCGTTTCGCTCACCTCGCAGCAAAGTATTTCCCTAAGAGATTGTCCCCGAGGAAAGGGACTCTTGCACTGACTGATTCTGGAACAATAATGGGTCTTCAATGCAACTCTTTTGAGGTGATACGGACTTTCCCCCCTCCCTTTCAGTCACCTCTAGGGTTGTGATCCCTTGGCAACCTGGCCGATGTCGGCGCTCAAAATCCACCAGGTCTCGACACACCATAAACATGCCTGTGGAAGAGTCAGGGAAGCGCGAAGGAAAGAAAAACACGAAAAATCCGATTGACAGTCCGCGAGCAACTGACGCCACAGTCTAAGTACGCCTTGTTCCGCATCCGTCGCTGGAGAAATGAGGAGGATCACGAAGAGAAAGGTGAAATATGTGAAAACGTGTCGGCCTTCCCATACATGGTCAGCTTGTCATATATTGTCCTAGCCCAGTAGAAAAAATAAAAATGAGTCCATAAAAAAATAAACTGGAAAGTCGATCGCTTATCGGAGGTGGGTGTCCTTGGTCCTTCGAGAGTCCTTGGTGCTCCTAGGCACCCGTACTGCAATGATCCAGGAATGCCAAGTGGATATCACATGCTCGCGCATCAAAGTAAGATCAGATCTTACATCTGAATTAGTGCACCGTTGAAGTGAGCCAAGATCCAGCCGCACGGGTGGGAGTGCTCGTTTTTGTTGTCCCTTCCTGTCAGTGGGCTGTTGTGCGTCCGTGTGTCGATGCCTTTGGTGTTCGGACGATCTGATTTCAGTGAAAATTGATGTGCCGGGTGGGTATGGACAAGACACAAGCTACGTCTGATTCGCTTTTTGGGGACGAATTGACGACTCGAGGCTCCAGCAACGGTGACTGCAGGGAAAAAAAAAGAAGATTGCATTAATTTATCAGTCACATTATACGCTTCATTGACTTTCCTTGATTGCTTTTTTCCCTCCAGTCAATGGTTTGATAGCTTGCCTTTCGGTTGCACCGCTGTTTTGCAATACAATAAAATTATCTATTTTCCAAATGACAAGAGAGCGAATTACGCCACCTCCTCCCCTTCTCGCCCTCCGAACCTACATGCCCCCTCAAATTATACCTTCCCTGGTTTTTGATTGACCAGGCCATTTGGTGCCTGGAATACGTTCTTTGCACGCCTGCTTCCACTATGGAGGATCACAGTCTCACGCCGTTCCTCAAAAAGCGAATCCTGCTTCAAGGTTGTGACCAGCTGGCTCGACGGGTGGATTCCGTTGGAATACCGAGACCAGACTGGGGGAGGGGATCCTAGGTCAGCACTTAATTAATGATTCTCCAAGCATTGATCGTTAGAAATACGAGTTTATGCAAATGAAACTCGTCATATTTATAGTTACGGGTCCCTTTCCTAGATTCTGTCGATTGAAGCGAAAAAGGAGTTGTGAAGGCTGCATGCATGCTTCAAAGGTAAGAACTCGACATTTAAAAATATTTAATCCCAGGATGCAATTGATCCTGAGACGGAGTCGTATCCTGCTAGTGATCGCTCCAGACCGACATAAAAAAGTTGACGAAAGTGTATGCCAAAACGTAATTTGCATAGTCGAAATCAAGGCTTAAGGCTCCGAAGGTGGGTGATGCGTTACCCCATTGCTTCTTCATGGAATCCCCCTTTAGAACGTTGACTCTCCTTCCAGGGCATTTTTTCTCAGGCCAGGCAACTGGTCTCATCCCGTCCTGAGA
Organism: Darwinula stevensoni; assembly: GCA_905338385.1. NCBI lineage: Eukaryota > Metazoa > Arthropoda > Ostracoda > Podocopida > Darwinulidae > Darwinula > Darwinula stevensoni. The sequence goes on from CAJPEV010000293.1 coordinate 33,803, forward strand.
TGTTACAAGACTCTGGCGGAAAGCCCGAAGAAACCCATTCGAGATATCAAGGTCCTCCACACAAAGGTAAGACGTGTAATGGGGGTGTCGCACGATGGGGACCGTGAAGACAAAATTTCCATTCCGACAGCTGTTCATCAACAATGAGTTTGTGGATGCAGCGAGTGGAAAGACCCTTCCAACCATTAACCCCTGCACTGGAGAGAAGATTTGCAGTGTGGCAGAGGCAGACAAGGTGAAATGACGCTTAAGTCTAAAAATAAATCACCAATACAAAACGTCGTCAAGCTGAATCATTCCTCTGCCCTCCCTTTCTCAGGTGGATGTAGACAAGGCGGTTGAGGCAGCGTGCACTGCCTTCAAGCTGGGCTCGCCCTGGCGCACCATGGACGCGTCTGCAAGGGGAAGACTCATGCTCAAGTTGTCCGATCTCATCGAGCGGGACAAGGATTATCTCGCTTCCCTGGAGACGCTGGACAATGGGAAGCCCATCGGCGACTCTGTCTTCGACATCGACGTGTCTGTGGGGACCCTGCGATACTTTGCCGGTTACGCGGACAAGATCCATGGGAAGACGATTCCTGCCGGTTCGCGTCATGAGTTGCATAGAATGGCTGAAGTTCATATGCTTAAGGAATTTTGAAACAGCAGGAACAACTTCTGTCACCTTCACATCTATTTAGGTTGTTCGGAAAGTAATGTTTTTATCACATCAGTTTTCAAATATAACTTTTTATTCAAAATTTCAAGTTTAATCAACAATTCGATGGGAGCAACTCAAGTGTGGATAATGCCTTTCACGTCCAACCAAACGCTCAACATGACCTTTGGGTGCAGTCCGGCTTTGAGATGCTCCCATCGATAACAGCCGATCTCTATGTTCAATAACTGCACCACCTGCAACAAGCCCTGCTTCAAAAGCGGTCCACTTTGGTCAATCGAAATGGTGTCATCTTCCTGCACGACAACGTTTGACCTCATCTCTCAAAAATTGCTAAAGAAAAAATAATCGAGCTTCAATGGGAAATTCTGCCGCATCCACCTTATTCACCGGTCCTTGCGCCTACTGACTATAATTTGTTTCGGTCACTTCAAAGCCATTTAAATGGGAAACAGTACAACAAATAGAGGCTCTCCAATCTGATCACACCACGTTCTTTGCTTCAAAACAGGCTGATTTTTATGAAAGTGGAATAAAAAAAGCTGAAAGAAAGATGGGAAACAGTCGTTGCAAGTGATGGAAATTACATTGTTGATTAAACTTGAAATTTTAAATAAAAAGTAGTAATTGAAAATTGATGCAATAAAAACATTACTTTCCGAACCTATCATGTCCGTATTAAATGCCTGATCGTGTTTTACCATGATACTGAAGATCAGGATGATACAGATCAGGTTGCAAGTGTTTATTGATCAAGATATGATTGGCTTATTTCTTTAGGTCTTTCTTTAGGTCTTTAGGTCTTTTCGTTCACTAATCACTGCAAGGTTAATGTCATTGCTTGATAAATCTGCAAGACAGAATAGTAACTTGCGATGGTTACTAATGCCTTGGCAGTCTTCAGAAACGGTGAAAATATAACTTAAGGTGAAGACCAAACCGATTTCTACTGCTGCTTCATGCAGATGGAAACTTCATATCGATGACGAAGCTGCACCCGGTGGGCGTGGTGGGCTCCATTATCCCCTGGAATTATCCCATCTTGATGCTGGTGTGGAAGTGGGGGCCGGCCCTGGCTGCCGGTTGCACCATCGTCCTCAAGCCGGCCGAGCAGACTCCTCTCACGGCGCTCTACATCGCTCATCTCGCCAAGGAGGTATGTTTATCTGATGGCATTTCATGTCGTGGTTCCTGATTCAGCCATTGAAATGTGGACCTTCAAAGAAAGGTGTTAGGTGGGAACACTGGGAATTATCAAATAATGAGTAAATTTACAATTTGAATCACTACAAATGCAGCAGGTGATATATCAGAGTTCGGATCGAATAAAGCAAAAGTGGGAGTCTTCCCCCCTCTGTTTAGTGAAAAATGTTAGCAAAACAAGCTATGTGGTCCACATGGTACCAAAAAAAAAATACGAATAACCTGTCATGCATGATGTGAAATTGGTTTGGAATATCTTCTGACAGTACATTTCCTCACCAGGCCGGTTTCCCCCCAGGCGTGATCAACGTGGTCCCCGGTTACGGCACAGCTGGAGCTGCCATCGCCCACCACCCCCAAATCGACAAGGTGGCCTTCACCGGCTCCGTCGAGGTCTGTTCTGCTTTCACTCTCTCAACAAGATATCTTCACAGCCTGAGAGGGCCAATACCGTTTAACTGTATTGGCCCTGCCTAAATTGGCGTCATGGGGCAACAGAGGCATTGGAGGTGAAAGAGTGAATTCACTTTAATCAGATATTTACATCGTTGGCTTGAGATAGAAAGCCAATAATCTGATTAGAAAGCATTTTTGAATTGATTGGAATTGTGGTTTTACAATGATCTGAAATCACATCTGAACACATAGGGAATCAGTTATTAGTGTATAACATTATATCACTTTTTATTTGTTATTTTACGGCATTTCTGCTTGAAAATCATGAAACCTTCTCCCTCAAGGTTGGGAAGCTGGTATTGAAAGCCTCAGCAGAGAGCAACTTGAAGCGAGTTACCCTGGAACTGGGAGGGAAGTCACCACTCATTATTTTGTCTGACTACAACCGTAAGTCTCATTTGCTTTGGTCAATGGGGAGAATTATTGTGGACCATTTAACAGGACTATTTCAAGTATTCCTGATTGCCCTGTAGTGGACGAAGCCGTGTCCATCAGCCACGAAGCAATCTTCGCCAACCATGGGCAAAGCTGCTGTGCAGGATCGAGGACATTCGTTCAAGCCGAGATCTACGATGCGTTCGTGACCAAGGCCAAGCAGAAGGCACTAAGCCGAAAGGTCGGCGATCCCTTCCAGGATGGCACTATGCAAGGACCACAGGTTGGTCACGTTCTTGTTCTTTAATCATGCACGTCATCAACGACGTTATGAGATGCATTGTTTCTGAACATTTTGGCCATTCAATCTCCTTTCTTGACGTACCACCTGCTGAGGTGCTTAATAGCGAAGTGATGAGGCTACGCTGATGTGCAATAAACATGGGTCTGTATATGCAATTGCCACACGACTTGGAAATAGTTTCCTTTTTTGAATCTCTTGTATTGTTGAAATTGCGAAGCGAATTTTCTCCACCATCCCTTAGTTAACCAACTGATTTGATCCTGTGAACGAACGAGGGGAGTTGGATGAATAAATTCCACATGTAACAGGTCTGTGAGGTACGGGTAGGGTTTTTTTTTTTTTTTTGCGGCGCAGGTACTAATGTCGAAGACACACAAAAGCGGTAACTACGCAACGTGCAAAATTGGATTCCTTAAAGCCGTTTTTAGGCACTCCTGTTGTAAGCACTCGCTGTCTGTGCGTTATATGGCGTGTTAACGGTGGCTACCATTAGTATCCGTGAAATTCTCTAACGCCATGAACTATTCCCACCAACTAGATGTTACCGGACCGGCAACCCGCGGAAATGGAAATGTACAATGGAAGCAGCGGAAATGTGTAGGAGCAGACTAAGGAATTATCCTAATATGGGATTCCCCCTCTATGGCAGGTGGACGACAAACAATTCAAGACGATCCTGGAAATGATCAATTCAGGGAAGAAGGAGGGCGCCAAGCTTGAATGTGGAGGAGACCGCCACGGAAATGTGGGCTATTTCATCCAGCCGACTGTCTTCTCGAACGTCACTGACAACATGCGCATTGCAAAGGAAGAGGTCTCATCTTCCTCTCGCCGCTCCCCTTAACAGGGATTCCCATAGGCTTTGAAAACCTGAAATTGTCAGGAAATTCGGAACATGGTCCATGGATTTTGACTCAGTATTTTGCTGGAACCATTCTCTATTGATGCCATTATTTCTCTTGAAAGAACGAGCTGATTTATTGATGCAAAATCGCAAGTTCAGATTTCGACGCAGTTTTATCCAGGAACGGAATGAATCATTTATGTGTAATTGCTGAATGGAAGATATCACAGCCAAGATTGTGTCACCTTGACCGTTTTTATCCTCTTCGTGATTGTCTTCTGCAGATATTTGGACCGGTACAGAGCATCATCAAGTTCAATACTTTGGAGGAGGCGATCGAGCGAGCGAATGCAACGAACTATGGCCTTGCTGCTGGCATCATCACAAAGGACATCAACAAGGCATTGACATTTGCTGAATGCGTTCAGGCTGGTTCTGTCTGGTGAGAATTTCGTCCTCTAATGGAGTCACGGTATATATTGTGTATATCGAGACAGGGAATATACATAAAGAAAACTCATGAAACTACTTTGAAATATTTCATGTGAGAAAATTCTGTGCTCTTTCATATTCATTTCACTACTAGAAGGACCGGGAAGAAAAGTTTCTAGAATTCAATTTCCAAACATGAGCCTGAAAATTTGCTGTAAATATTTAACTTCCTTTAGTAGCAGACTTCATGCAGTGGCTAATATATTGTCCTATTACATAAAATTCCTTTCGCAGTGGAAAAAAATTCCGCAAATTTTAGTCCCGTGAATGTTTTTATTCAAGTTAGCAACATGTGGTCATTCTAACCCTTTAGTGCATGACGTCGCAGATATGCTACATATCAAATAAACATTTTTAGAATGCGCAGGTAGAGAGCTCCTGAGATAAATCTGTGCGTTCGTAGCAGATGTGCAACAGTCCACCGCGTCACCGTGGCTCAGTGGATAAGGCCCGCACGCAGGAGGTCCAGGTTCGAATCCGACCGGCGGAAGCGATGTGCAGTGGGCCTATGGCCGGAGCGGCATCGAAGTTGCCACCACCTTCCCCGGGCCCGTGAAAACGGGATAACGGGATACATTATGACAGGAAGCGTGGGAAGGTGGAGCAATGCTATATATATATACTGTATATATACAGTATATATAGAATTCCCTTTCCTCTACTGTGTCGCCGCTTGTGTTGTGCCGCATTTGTCCTTGTCTGTGTATGTCCGTCCCAGTCCACTTCTTTTTTTTTTTAAAAAGATGCGCAACAGTCCGGTCCCAGAAAGCCAACGTTTATTAGGCCAAGCATGGCATATCATCGGCAAAGTGCTTGGACCACCCTAAGCCGCCAACGGTGGGCCAATCCCGTAATGTCTCATCGGCCAGCGGATAACCAATGAATCGGGGCAAGAATGGTTGGCAACGTGTTTGGGCTTTCTTGGTAGCCAAGAAAGGCCCAATATATCTATCCTGCGTGCCAGATATTGCCCAATTACTTTTCTTTCAATATTGGTACTCGATGTACCTGAGCTGAGGCAAGTCATCACTCAAGTGTACCAATACTGGTACACCAGAGATGATGCCCCTCTTTCTTGTGCTAAATAGTATTCACGAAATCAAACCATCAGTCCCGTCGAATAGCCCTGACGAGGCGGTGATAGAGTTCGCAGTTAATAAAACATCATTCCAAAGTTCTTAGGCTCAGTATAGAAGATGATAAGGCGGTTTTTCCTTATTATTATAAAGTTAGGAGCTAAAGGTATGGTGAGCCCCGCTGTCATGTGGTGGACCGACACATGACTCTCGCCCACCATGGTGAGATTCTCCTAACATGAGGGCTGGCAGAGAGCAAGACCCTCATGAAGCTAATGAGAAGGTGACTCATGGCTATGGGGGAGAAGTCAGCCCGAGAGAGAGTTGCTTCCCCCCCAGGATCTCTCCCTTGAGGTTTTTTTTTTATCTTTAGGAGTTAAATTAAAGAGTAAGGAACTATGCGGCCTTATTGAGAAAGCAACCTGAATTTATTTAGGTTAGTATAATTGGTTTGGGGCGCTTAGTATTTAGGTCCACCTGAGCCGAAGAGGAGTGAGATCTATAGGGTCCTAGCCGTTTTTACTTCATGAGTCAGTGAGTTGTGATTTTATTTAAGTCGATATGATATTTATCAGGTTGATTCATTTGAAATGGCGTTTTTTTTGTTTTTTAAAAGTGATAATTTATTCAATATAATACACACTAATCAATAACATATTTTCCATCTGAATCAATAACCTCCTGCCACCTTTTTGATAGTTGCAGGATTCCTCTGGCGTAGAAATCTGCTGACTTTGAAACAAAATAGGCAGCTATTTCGTTTTTGAGATCTTCATTTTCAAATTTTTTTCCTGTCAGATGGTTCTGCATCGAGCGAAACAAATGGTAGTCTGATGGCGCAAGATCTGGAGAGTATGGTGGATGTGCCAAAACTTCCCATTGCAGCTCCCTGATTTTTTGTTTCACAATTCGAGAAGTATGCGGTCGAGCATTATCATGCAGAAGAATGACTCCCTTTCGATTGACCAGTGCCGGTTGCTTTTGAAGTAGCGCTTGGTGTAGTCGGTCCAGTTGTTGTGCGTAGAGATCGCCATCAATCGTTTGGTTCGTGGGAAGAAACTCGAAGTGGATAATCCCTTTCATATTCCACCAGACACAGAGCATGATCTTCTTTGGATGTAGTCCAGCTTTTGGAGTTGGTTCTGGCACCAGGCAGCATTAGCTTGATTAATTCATGAACTCCAAGAATCTCAAATATGAAGATAATTAATTAAGAAATGACGACTTTGATTGATTGCCATTATTAGACATGCAAAAATATATGATGTCGTACTAAGTACTGCTGTGAAGGACGAATCCAGAGAAGGGAGGGAGGGTACTTTTAGGTACTGTCTGGAAATTGATAACCATACTGCCATCTAGTGTTCGAGATGAGAACTTCATTTCTCGGATACTTTCAAGTACAACTGAGGCGCATTGATTTGTCCCTTTCGTTCGATATGGAATCAATGATGGTAGAGCATTATTAGGGAGACATTGCCTGCAGCCAATACTTGCCGAATTTAATTGCAAGCCAACCTAGGTTGGCTTGCAATCAGCTGAAGCCATTTTGCCTATGTTACGCCAATAATAGGAAACCAGCCTAAAGCCATGAATGTATGTCCTCCACCAATGAAGTAACGAAAAATGGCTAGCCAAGCTGGAGCGAGGAATGGGCTAAGCTTGCCTGCCAATGCCAACGATCTGCCGACGTTGCCATAAAGGGGCCATTCTTGGGCCAAGATTTTTGGTAATGAGGGTAGCAACTATGCGGTCGCCAGGTGCCATACACTCCTGGTGTCGAGCAAATTAAAACCAATCTGGCTTTGTCGTAAGGCAGGTGGACGTTCTTGATTTAATTTTCTTAAACTTTACGCTAATCCAGGGTCCAGGCTCATCCGTATTTTTACATTTTCTTTTGTTGAGGTATGTACGAAAGTTGGCGGATCGGCTGAGCTCTCTAGCATCCATGCAGCGTGGGTTAGAAAGCTGAAAATGCTGTTTATAGCAAATGAGCAACAATACAATTTTCAGGGCTACAGCTTGCAAATTTGATCTTAAAAAATTTTTCCACCTGACCCGTGTTCTAGGACGTGAGTGAAACCTACCAGATTTTTTCGCCGAAAAAAAATGTATGCGTTAAAACAATATGTTAAAACAAAACAGATAGAACTGTGACCTTAGCACTGTTTCCCGTGTTTTAGGATCAACTGTTACGATGCCATTAGTGCACAGACCCCGTTTGGTGGCTTCAAACAGAGTGGGCAAGGCCGAGAACTGTGAGATTCATTCCTATCTTGATTTATCTTTAGATTTAATTATTGAAAAGATTGTCACTAATTTCTGCATGAAATACCTTTTTTTTCCGGGACAGAGGAGAGGACGCGCTGAAGGAGTACTTGGAGATCAAGACCATCACGATCAAGGTCCCTCAGAAAAATTCGTGAACGTGTCGGTGCGGGCAATCTCTATTTCTTTCTAGTGACATATTCAAATGTCAGTGTTCATGCCTATAATAAATCCAAATATAGTCTTTCAACTTATGAACACCTACATTTGACAGTGACAGCCACATTACACTTCGTGACAGCAATGTTACACTTTGAAGGAACACAACTCCATTCTGAAGTCCGAATCGCCTGAAATGAACATGCAACGCATTACCGACTAAATTGTTGCGTTGGGAAATCCATAAACACCTCGAATATTTTATTGCTTAAAAATTGTATCATTCTGCACTAATATATCAAAGTGTCACCAATTTTTTCCATATTACCAGAAAAGCTAAACGCATGTCCAACCATCTCAGATGCCGATTCCTGGCTGGAAAAGCATTTTCAGTCAATACAAAAAATTCCAGAATTTAACCTGCGCCAGCATTGTATCACGAAGCCACTTTACGTTTTCCATATTCCCTAAAGAGCTGAAACACAGGTCCATCTATCTATGAAGCCGATTCCTGGCAAGAAAGGCGCTATTCCTGGCAAGAAAGGCAGCACACATACATTGGGCCAACGATGGGCCCATGTTGAAATACGGCATTTGCGATGTAAGCCAGACGTTGGTTCCAAACGTTGGTCAATCGTTGGCTTGTCCCACGGCCCCACGTTGGGCCAACGTCAAATGCCGACGTGAATCATGACATTCAGGGGTTAAAGGAGGTTTCGAATGAGATTGTATTGCAGTATGTAATTGTTCAGCTCCCTTACCATGGGGCTTGTCACCGAGTCTCTCTCTCAGTCTGGCTGTAAGTGGTCCAAGGAATAGTACTTCCTTCAATTGTCATCTTTTGAAGCCTTCACTTTCCATAACAGGATTAGACCCTTCATCCACAATGGAAATACTTGTCCGGCAAGACACAGATGATCAAATCTTTAATCACTCCCAAACCTCGTCAAGGGGTTTCGGACGCAGCCTCAACAATCAAATATATATTACTTGTTTTATCCTCCCCATCTCGAGTGAAACCCCATTTCGAATCATGCTTCAACAACGATTAGAGGCTTTTTGGACTGCTTAATCAGTTTAAAGAAAGGAACAGAGAAATTCGATTGTCTTCACGTTCTTAAGGAAATGGATCAAGTACAGCAAGAAAGGTACAGCGGTCCTAAATAAATAACTCACAGATCCCATTGAAATAATGGCTGCATAGTCGCCATCACACTATGGGAAGCTTTTTAAAATGACTAAGATAAAAGTCACATCTGGAGTTAATAAATGTCGCATCCTGAGACAAATGATGGCTGCCGCCCTAACGCCAATGTGGGACGAAAAAGGGAAACCCACTGCAATTTAGCCCGCTTTTCCCCACTCGCAGCCAACGAGGCCTATCACAAGGGTCGGCAAACCGACCGGCAACCGAATAATATTTTATTAGAAAAGCTAGAGGCATGTCCAACCATCTCAGTTGCCGATTAGAAGCAAAAAGGTCCTGTTTTCAGTCGATAAATGGAATTCCAGAATGTATCAGGTTCCACCAATGTACACAATGTACACACAAATCACAAGGGACGGCTAAAATTTCAATATTGCAAAAAAATCAAGTCATATCGAATCATGTCAGAAGCCGATTTCAGACAAGAATGTCCGTATTTTCAGTCGACACAAGGAATTGAAGAATGTATCCTGTTCCACCATAACATCAGAATTCCATATTTTGCTTTCTCTACTCCCAGAACAAACGTCCATCAAACTTTTATGCCGAATCCTGGCAAGAAAGTCCTTTTTTTCAGTCGACACGAGGAATTACAGAATTAAACCAGTGCAACCAATGTATTACAAGGGTCGCCTAATTTTTCAATTTTAACAGAAAAGCTAAAGGCACGTCTGACCGTCTCAGATGCCGATTTCTGACAAAATGACCTAATTTTCAGTCAACATGAAGAATTCCGGTATTTAGTTCCGCCAGTGTATCACAATGGTCTGTCGATTTTTATATATTAGTAGAAAAGCTAAAGCCATGAAAACCATCTTAGATTCCCATAAGGCTTCCCTCACCAGGGACAATTTGGGCATCGTCATCTCTGTACATGCTGAACGTCGTCTGTTGGCTGCTTGGTCTATAGCTTAGTTGTTACTATAGCTTAGTTCTTAGTTGTTACGAGACATTTTGAGCCAATCATTAACAGACGATGGCGTGTGCAGAGAGACTTCAGCTGGGTTTGTCCTTGAAACGCTTTGACGCTTAGGAGTATTACATAGAACTTGGAAGTACTACCCAATACTCCTAAGCGTCAAAGCGTCAAAAATCTAGCCTAGACCTTCGCTTTTTTTCCTTTATAGGCTTCTTCCGCCTGGACCCCCTTTTTCTGCCTGGCATTTCGCAATAGTTTCGAGGTACCTGTCGGAGGGCTCGCGTGGGTGCTCGGCTGTGGCTGATCAAGGGCTTCTGTCAGTGAATCTATGCCATATGCCAATTATTCTTGACTTTGAAACATTTCATCTGTGCATGATGCTTGCATGATGATGCCACACCAAAGGAAAGATCATACTGGCTCGGCCGTCGCCCAGGATAAAAAGGGCCGCGCTGACTGCAGGTCTACCGATGCAGTCAGTGAAAAGTTCGCGTCCGGAAGCTCTCACATTCTTTTTCCTCACCAAGCAGAAGTGGGAGTAAAGGTAAATGTATCTATGAAGCCGATTCCTGCCAAGAAGGCGCTATTTCCCCGGCAGCACACATACGTTTGGCCAATGATGGGCCCATGTTGGAATACGACATTTGCGATGTAGGCCAGACGTTGATTCCAAACGTTGGTAAATCGTTGGCTTGTCCCACAGCCCATGGTGAAACAACCATCCCTGTCCCAGGGGCCAAGGTCGACACTCGAGTCTCCTCTGCTATAGGAAACATGTCCCCAGCAAGGAAATGGACAAAATCCATGAACACTGATGTCATGCGGGCCTATTACCAAGCACGTTCCGATGTGCCAGGAGCCTACTGGAAGAAAATGCTCGAGCTCTGGAATCGATCTTACTCAGAGCTGAATGTCACCGAGCAAAGACTTGCGAACCAGAGGGTTTATATCGAGAGGAACATGCTCTCGGAACTGGAGCGGGAAAACATCATACAGGAAGTCCTGAACACCCTCCAGCCCGTCATATCAGAACGAGAGGTACCCGAAAACGAGGAGGCAACACCTGAAGAGATCTCAATTCCACCGAGGGCAATTGAAGCTCCCTCAGAGCTAGAAGTTCCTTCTGAAGAACTGAGAAATACCTTCCTCGACCATCTAGAGGACCTGCGGTACCTACAGATGCCCGATCGACCTCGACTAAGACCCCTAAAGCTCAACTGTGCCATCTCCAAAGACATCGAGGAGATCAATCTGATCCTGAAACCTCGCAGACTGCGATCTGACTGAGCTTAATCACCGAACCTTCGCAGCTGCCATTACCATCCATCAGAAATGGCAAGAACCAGAAAAACCGACCCACATACCAGGGAGGTGCCCTTCCTTTGACTTTGACTTCGGAGGCTCCTCTTCCAAGGTGGAATAGATCCACCTTGGAAGAGGAGCCTCCAAAGTCGGATCGATGCAGCAAGGCGAGACCTTAGTACCCTTCAAGAGATCAAGAAGGGGAACACATCCCGGAAAGTGAAATTGACCTACAAGCGGCTGTGCCCCAAGTACAAGATCACCTCCAACTCCGATCTCCCGAACTCCATGGAGAACGTAAAGATGGAGATCCAAGTTTGGGCCCTCAGGATAGGACGGTACANGCAATGCAATTCAAAGTCTTGGGTTCGGTGGTGTAATGGTAACATACCCAACCGGCAACTTGGAGGCCCTGGATTCCCGCCCCCTCCATCGTTTATTTTCGTCCTCTTATGTCATCCAAATTCTTTTCCCTTCCCTAGGGCTATTATTTTCTCCAGAATAGATCGGACAGTCGCAACGGCCAGAAAAAATGCGAGCCCGAGCGAGATGGTTTTACTCTTGGAAGGACGAAAGTGCGCTCTTCATGACGAAGTTGTGAAGTTGCACATGCGAGGACGAAACTGTACGCTCCATGACGGTGTGCAATATCGTCGCGTAAAGTGCAATTACGTCTCGATTGATATACCTAGAGGGCGCTGAATTTGCCTTGAAACTTCCCAATTCCACCGACAGATGGAAGAAACGTTATAATTTTGCGGGTTTTTTTTGTCCCGTAAAAATACCGTGACTTCATTTGAATTTAATATTTCTACTTGACCCTCCTGCCTCAGGACTGTATTTAATGACAAATATTGGACTGATTCAATAGGAACGGAACTTTTGCTGCAGCTCACATAACACTCGTCGAAATTGTTGGCCACTCTGCAGGCATCAACTATGTTCACTTTGCGACTAATGGTAAAAATGGCAGTGGTCTTTCATTTAAGGAACTCAGTTGGTTATAAAAATAAATAGCCATGGTCAGTAACTTTCGGCGGATTTTACTGGAATGCCAGCGCTGGAGCAAAGGGCTAAGGTAAAGCTCTGAAAATCGTTCACTGAGACTCTCGAGCTTTTGCTAAAGATGTACGCACAGATATCTACAGGAAGTACATGTTGTACATACCCTGTAGGTACATTTGCTGCAAAAGCTCGAGAGTCTCAGTGAACACTCCGCTCGAATCCCATTCATTGGCATTGTCGCAATAAAGATGTCGCTGTCGATACTCCACCTAGTTGTGCGACTACATGAGAACAGTTGGACGTGGAGGTAATTGACTAGCAAAGCTAAATGGCAAAGAGTGTCTTCCACGTATTGACTTGGCTGCATCAGACCCGTCGATGCCTCTCACGATCAAACGGCGACAGTTTATAACCCATGCTTGTTTTTGCCATAACTATCGCCAAGAGTCACGTGCAAACATTCATTGGAATTTAATTTTACCTTCTGAACTTGTATTTTCCCACAACTGTGTTTAACTTTCTCAAGAGCACAACGCTGGCAAAACGTTAAAGATAAAGATAGAGCCTAAACCCCGATAAGGCCGATACCCAGGCAACGACGACATCTATACACTGCATGTTGTGTTCCGAGAAGTTTTTGAATTGTAAATACTGTACAATATCTGAAATTATTTTCAAAATTTACGTGTTCCGCACTAAAAAGGAAGACACGAAATTTCTATACCTACTGTTCTATGATTGAGTTAAAAACTACTCTAAGTAGAGTATTTCTGAGTATTTCTTATGATACCCTAATAGAAATACCCTCATAGAGTATTTCTATGAGGGTATCACTCATGACTTTGACTGGGGGGGGGGAGCATAGCTTAGTAAAACCTGCATAGTTTTCATGGTCTGGGCGGTTCTACACGGTATAACGGAGGTATAATTGAAATATCTATTTCTAAACGACTGAGGTAAAACATGAGCAGAGATATAAAGGAAAAAGTCGAATGCTTCGGCTCCTGTGGCCTACATCAAGCCTTCATTGCTTTTGCCCTTGAAGACTCCCATAGCTGAAAGGTGCGATTTTCAGGCCTCTTCTCTTTTGCATTGACTCCATCCATGGCATGAGCCCTACGTGGGCTGCGGGCCAGCCCGATCTGCCCGACACGATCCGCGAGTCGAGTCCCCAAAGTTCTATCTGGTTGGGTGCGGGCCATAAATCGGGCCGATGAGGTCGGATGTAATAAAAATTTGATCCTGAATATATCTGCAGATGGCATGAAAAAGTATACGGTAAGACTGAATTCTCCAACGCTTCTCCACCAGACTATCACAGCTAGTGTAAGATAGGCGAAAAACATGGCGCCGACCATTGCAGAGCGCGTTTTGGTTCTCGTGGCTCAACTGTGACCTTTGTGACCTACTCCAACGCTAATTGCTTCCTGAACTAGTGGCAAGGCGTGCAGTGGAACAGTACCACGTCAATTCAAGTGCGTCTGGCTTGGAACACCGCTGTCGATTAAATCCGATAGCAGTAGTGGTCTGGACGAGTGCGAAGACCAAGTACTGCACCGCGGCCGAAGCGACATCTGTATTGTCAAAGGAGAACTACAGCTTGGGGAGTATACATCAGGTGTCAAGGGCGGTGAGACTCGGACTTTCCGTACTTTTCTGTACTTCAACAGTTTGTCGTAGTTGCCAACACTCACCTACAATTGGCACTGCATCATGGCTTCCAAGAGAGAAGAAAAACTCACGGAGTTGCTACAGTACTGTCTTAATTTTTCGTACTCCTGCCTGGACCACGTTCGATACTTCTTGTAACTCTTCTTCCACCCTCTTTAGCGTAGTTCCGTCCTATTCAACCTCTTTCTCTATCTTCTGCAGAAAGGGTTATTGGAAGAGAATAACTCTATCATCAGGTGTCAGGAGGGAGAAATGGTGAAACTGAGAGAGGAATTAGACCAGATAGATATCGCCCTGAGAGAGAAGAATGTAATCGTACATGGGGTGCAAGAAGAAGGGAAGGATGAGGACGCACAGAAAGTAGCTAAGGCCTTCTTCGTGGGAAATCTTCAATTGCCAGACCAAGTGGACATCACAAGGGCGTTCCGAATCGGGAAACCGAACTCAGCTTACCACAGACCCCTTTTTGTGGAGCTAGAACGAGTGCACGACAAGGAAAATATATTGGCATCAGCCCGAAGTAGGACAGTTGAAGAGAAGAAGAAAACATGGCATTGTCTCCTATACGGCTCTTCCCAGGCACTTCTGTCCTTTTTTGAGTAGGGGCAGGAAATTGAGGCTAGATCACAAGGAAGAAAAGCTAGGATGGTGGGAAGCAAGTTGTATGTGGATGGTGTCTTGCACAAAGTGAAAGACGGACGGATCGTGACAGAAGGAGACGAGGTAGGAGCAAGACCCAAATTGCCATCGACCTTAAAAAAGGGCGAAAGATCGGGGAAGACGACACACCAAGAGAAGAAAAAAGACCAAAAGCCACAGAAGACAGACATCAGGCAGTATTATTCACCCAAGTGGACTCGTTCTAGAATGAAGGACCAAGAAGGGGGCGAAAGTAGTGGAGTAGAGGAGGAGGAACCCCAAAGCCAAGAATAGGATTTACTCAGCACTTCACTCCCTTGTAGATTGATTGCAGTGAATATATTTTTCTGGAATATTGAAGGTCAATCTGGGAAAATGACAGAAGAACTTTTACAGGAACTAAAAAAGTATGATGTAGTAGCCCTAGTAGAGACTTGGCGAACAGTGAAAGATCTGGATACAATAA
>CAJPEV010000293.1:50218-144986 GCA_905338385.1 Darwinula stevensoni
GCTACTTTCTGTGCGTCCTCATCCTTCCTTTCTTCTTGCACCCCATGTACGATTACATTCTTCTCTCTCAGGGCGATATCTATCTGGTCTAATTCCTCTCTCAGTTTCACCATTTCTCCCTCCTGACACCTGATGATAGAGTTATTCTCTTCCAATAACCCTTTCTGCTCTTCTATCTCTTTCTCCAACTTATCCTGCCTTGATGCGATTTCTCCCACCTTCTTCTCAATGTTCTTCATAGCTTGCACCAGGTCCGTCCTCATGCTTTTTAATTCTGTCATGACATCGTTGAGGCTGAGTTTTTCTTCTCTCTTGGAAGCCATGATGCAGTGCCAATTGTAGGTGAGTGTTGGCAACTACGACAAACTGTTGAAGTACAGAAAAGTACGGAAAGTCCGAGTCTCACCGCCCTTGACACCTGATGTATACTCCCCAAGCTGTAGTTCTCCTTTGACAATACAGATGTCGCTTCGGCCGCGGTGCAGTACTTGGTCTTCGCACTCGTCCAGACCACTACTGCTATCGGATTTAATCGACAGCGGTGTTCCAAGCCAGACGCACTTGAATTGACGTGGTACTGTTCCACTGCACGCCTTGCCACTAGTTCAGGAAGCAATTAGCGTTGGAGTAGGTCACAAAGGTCACAGTTGAGCCACGAGAACCAAAACGCGCTCTGCAATGGTCGGCGCCATGTTTTTCGCCCGGCTTAAAGTAGGCGCTATCAGTACCTAATCCGCAGGACGCGTATACGCGTCACCCGACGTCAAAGGGTTAAAAGCGGACAGGAATGACTTCAGCCATCATTGAATCTGCCGCTTCCCGGAACGTCGTGAGTGAGATGCATGCATTCTGGGAGTTTTACTTTTACTGGGAAAAGTAACTCCTGATTACGGAAAAGTAAAAGTAAGAAACGGGGTATTTCTTTTTTAAAACTCGACCCTTCGATTAACTCTTTGCTGCATAGTGTCCACGTTTGGGGACATAAAAGAAAAATTAATTTTACAGCCCTCATTTTCCAAGTTTCACTACTGCATCAAAGACATCTCTACTATCAGAACAAAATCAGAGACAATGCACCCTGCCATAGTCCATTTTCTCCTACATGTTTTCTTTCGATATGCCATTCTTTGGTGACTATAGGTGGAGTCTCACTCATCATTTAGTTTTATTTGCGGGTCATTCCACGTCAAGTCACACAATCGAATACGGGGTACCCTCTCAGATTTTGATGAAAATTGGTGTGTGGGATACTTTTAATGAAAGAAAAATACGGGTCAATTTTTTCCCCTCTGACTAATAGTTGAAAAGTTATGCGCATATGAAATTTCATGGGCGAAGCTTAACTTCCCTTGGGAATATGTGGATAAAATCTTAAGCCAGACGGAAGCCACTTTTACAGTCGAAGCATATACATCTTAACTAGAGAATGGCAAAGTTTCATAGATGCAATATTTTTTGTTCTCCTGCAAATACTTTTTAAGCTAGCAAAGTCTTGTCCATAGGCCTCCGGGGTTCTCCCGGGGTATTCATGGAAAACTTTTTTTTTAATTTTTTCTTAGTAAGAAGTGAAAAGCTCGTAACTGGGTACTATCAAACCTCTCCTACCAGGATGTTCTTACGAAGCTAGTAAGTGGTATTCATAAACAAATTTTTTTTGCGCAAGATACTCGTAAGATGTAAAGGTATAATTTTGCTATTCATGTAAGTGAAATAGTTCGTAAGTTCATTTGTAAGTCCATGAATGGTTCCGAGGTATCTCTGGGGTATCTCCGAGGTATTCATGGCCGCTTCAACGGTCGTATACTTCCTAGGAGAAACAAATATGAAAGGTACTGTGGCAATATGTGGAACTTTCTTTGGGTGCTTCAATTGAAGTTTATTCACGATGGGGGTTCACAGGACATTACGCCTCGGAGGTCATTGACATTTCAAGAAGAAGGCCTCAGGGAGGACAATCGTTGTCCTCCCTGAGGCGAATAATTTCTGGAACACCTGGGGCAGCTAAAGAGTGAGTCCCTGATAGCAATACAAAATTCCCCGACCAAATTGCCTGCCCCAACAGGGCCTTGACCCACAGGCAGCATCTGGACGTCCTCTCTTCAAAGAGAGTTTTTTCCAGATGGACACGAACTCTTTATTACTTCGCTAGTGGAACATTTCAGAGATCTTTTGCCTCGCTTAGTGGATTCAATCCCGACAGCATCTTCAGTGCTATGGGATGTAGTTGAAACATTAATAGATGTGTATTTGAGAAGGTGGGTGAAATTTCGTTATGTGAAAACGTCGTCAAGACAAGCTGCATTTTTCATCTTCTGCTTCATTTTCGGCTTCTGAGATTTCTTCAAGAGTGAAATTTGGTCGTCAGTCACTCTTTCCTCCGCTCTCTAAGATAACAAATTTCATGCTGGGTCCAGAACGTATTCTTTTTCCATTTCGGAGGACGTGGGCTACTTTTTAGTCTCACGATAAGACTGCTGTGTCACTGAACCTGAACGAACTGGAGGGGCTTCGAGTGATGGAACATGTAGAATACATGCATTTGGTGGACACTGATCGCACTGCCCTCATTACAATAAGGGAATCCACTGAAGATTTCATTGATACCCTGTCAGCAAATATTGCTGGGTTTATATGCCATCATTACATCTCTAAGGCACAGACTACTTAAAGTCACTGAAAGAGACCCTGCTTCTTGCTCATTGCATTGTCATCCGTGACTTTGCTGAGAACTTCAACTTTGTAGTGCAGGATGAGATCCCGAGCTACCACTGGGTAAGCCCACAGGCCGCTCTTCACTCTTTTTTGCATACATCATGACAAAGATGGGAACTTGAGACACACCAGCATGTGTGTGATCAGTGATTCGCAGAAACATTCTACTGCTGCAGTACATGTGTTCCAAAAGAACATTGAAAGAAAAGAAGAACCCCACTTGAAGAGCGAGGTTTCAAATCAAGAGAAATTACATTAATTCGCAGATGGATGTGCTTGCCAATACAAGAACATATACAACTTCATGAATCTGTGCTATCACAAAAAGGACTTCGGACTTAAGGGGGAATGTAACTTTTTTTGCCACTCCCATGTAAAAAGTGCTTGCGATGAGATAGGGGCACAGTGTAACGACACTGTTGTCGAAATGCATGGGAAAATACCAAGGATAGCAAACTTTAAAATGTACAAATTACAATTTAAAGTTTGCTGTGCTTGGTATATATGTGAAATTAACAAAATTGCTGCTACAAAACTTTTCCTACTGAGTGTACTTAACACTCATGTGTACTTAGCTACCGAGTGTACTTAGCTACCGCACACGAAATCAAAATCGAAAAAGCC
This sequence comes from Darwinula stevensoni, assembly GCA_905338385.1. Lineage (NCBI taxonomy): Eukaryota > Metazoa > Arthropoda > Ostracoda > Podocopida > Darwinulidae > Darwinula > Darwinula stevensoni. The sequence goes on from CAJPEV010000293.1 coordinate 53,555, forward strand.
ATGCTTAATAATTTTTACCTCCCCAAGATCAGTGTTTCCGGTGGCTTATAGACTGGACTTAGTTTGCAAAATTATTTGCAGAACAAAAAATATTGCATCTATGAAACTTTGCGATACTCTAGTTAAGATATATGTGCTTCGACTGTAAAAGTGGCTTCCGTCTGGCTTTGTTTCCACAAGGTCATTTTCAAGGTCAAAGGTCACTCAGTGTGCTAAAAGGTCAAAATATGTTTGAATCTCTGTTTTAGTCAGATATTTGGATTCCCCCGAGTCTGTCGGAATCAGACCATAACTTAAGATTTTATCCCCATATTCTCAAGGGAAGTTAAACTCCGCCCTGAAATTTCAGATGCGCATAACTTTTGAACTATTAGTCAGAGAGAGGAAAACATTGACCCGTGTTTTTCTTTCATTAAAAGTATCCCACACACCAATTTTCATCAAATTCTGAGAAGGTACCCCGTATTTGATTGGGTGACTTGACGTGGAATGACCCTTGCATAGGACGCTTTTTTGGTGGTCATGAGACAGTGGCCCTGGAAATCATGCTTGAATGAAATTGAATCACGGCGTTACCTTGGCGCCATCGGTATAATACCGATGGCACTCCGTAAACGCCGTTTCGAACGAGCCGTCGGATAACCCAGCGATTCCACCTCTTTTCCGACCCTTCGAGAGCTTCGCGCACTTGTCGAGTCCGAAATTTCATGCAGATGTCTTTCGAGAAGATGCTGACGACTTTGAGTAGGTTTTCGAGCTGTTTCTCGTTGGAGGCGTACAATCTCAGGTCGTCCATGTAGCAGGTGATTCATGCAATGGTCTGCATTCTTCCCCTTTCCTACGTAATAACTGCAGTCAGTCCGAGATAGCTCGGTACTGAGTGGGTCGAGAGCCAGACAGAAGAGGAGAGAAGACAGCGTGTCTCCCTGGAAGATCCCGTGTTTGATGGAAATCTCGCTCCCAGTTCCCGGTGGAACTGGTTGTTCATGAAGCGCTCGTTATGCCGGAAGTAATTGACTTTTCGTGTACCGTCCTATCCTGAGGGCCCAAACTTGGATCTCCATCTTTACGTTCTCCATGGAGTTCGGGAGATCGGAGTTGGAGGTGATCTTGTACTTGGGGCACAGCCGCTTGTAGGTCAATTTCACTTTCCGGGATGTGTTCCCCTTCTTGATCTCTTGAAGGGTACTAAGGTCTCGCCTTGCTGCATCGATCCGACTTTGGAGGCGCCTCTTCCAAGGTGGAATCGAGGAAGGGCCCTTCCCGGGTTTTGGGGTCGGCTTTTCTGGTCCTTGCCATTTCTGATGGATGGTAATGGCAGCTGCAAAGGCACGGTGGTTCAGCTCAGTCAGATCGCAGTCCGCAAGGTCGCAGTAGCTAATGATCTGGTTGATCTCCTCGATGTCTTTGGAGATGGCAAGGTTGAGCTTCAGAGGTCTTAGTCGGGGTCGGTCGGACATCTGTAGGTACCGCACATCTTCCAGATGGTCGAGGAAGGCGATTCTTAGTTCTTCAGAGGGCGCTTCTAGCTCTGAAGGAGCCTCATTTGCCCTCTGTGGAGCCTGAAGTGGATTCTCTTCAGGCGTTGCATCCTCGTTATCTACCTCGTTACAGTACATTCTGGTTTGTCTGGCTGGAAGGTGTTCAGGACTTCCTATTTGATGTTTTCCCCCTTCAGTTCTGAGAGCATGTTGTTCCGCTCGATATAGATTCTCTGATTCGCAAGTCGTTGCTCGTTGATATCCAGCTCTGAATAAGATTGATTCCAGAGCTCGAGCATTTTCTTCCGGTACGCTCCTGGCGCATCGGATCGTGCTTGATAGTAAACCCGCATGACGTCAATGTTAATGGATTTTGTCCACTTCATACGTTTCCGTGCGGGGGGCATATTTTCTGCACCAGAGGAGAGTCGACTGTCAACCCCGGCCTCTGGGACAGAGTTGGGTCTTTCACCAGTAGCCCTTACTCCCACTTCTGCCTGGTGAGGAACAGGAACGTTAGAGCCTCCGGACGCCAAATTTTCACTGACTGCACCGGTAGACCTGCAGCCGGCGCGGCCCTTTTTATCCTGGGCGACGGCCGAGCCAGTATGAATTTTCCTTAGTTGTGGCATCATCATGTTTCCATGAGTGTGAGGACCTGGCAGGTGAGGCAGTCAGGGAATTATCAAGAATACTTGCATTTGCAATACCAGTCAAGAATTGTAAACGGTGTAGCATTTCATAGCTGGCAGCACAGGAATAAAATGTTCATAATCTCAAATTCGCTTTTGCTGTTACGAATAATCAGGACAGGGTAATTCCAGATGTGCTCCATGAATTATGCAAATCCATTTTTCCTTTAGCTGATGCTACATTTTCACATGAAGAGTTACATTCCGAAAAGGAACAAGCACGGTCGTGAATATGCTTATCCATCAAAGTAAGCAAACTCCTATCTCGAAGGAGCACTCAATATCTCATTTCCTTTGACAAAGCTTTTTGTTGCAGGCGATATCCCACCTACGTGAAAGATCGTCGGATGAAAGTGCTGACGGTCAGCTGCGCCGTTTACATCATCATCTGCTTCATGTTCATCGTTGCTGACGTGAGCGTGGATGCTTACGCTTGCAGTGTCAAGAAAGCTCGACAGAGGAAGGTAATACCTTGAACATTCCCAATAAATCGTTGAAAATAAGGCAATGCTGAAAATAAGAACGAATAATAGTTACATTACATATTCGGCCGTCCATACCAGACTTAGAAATATATATATTGCATACTTTTATTTTTTTTTAACCATTTCATGTATAATTTTTTCTTACAAAAGTCTAAGGGTGGATTTTTGAATAGAGCATTATCCGATGATTCAGCTTTATTTGGATTTGGAAAATGCATTATAAATCCGGTAAATAAAACTGCATTATCGGATAATGTTCCGTTCAAAAATCCTACCTTAAACAGATGTATTTCGGCAATGTCTAAATGGCGAGTGAAATGTAGAATCTCACACCTGAACAACACTGAACTCTCGATCGACTGAACACGGTCACTGCCATTCCACTCTCAGGAAGTTGTACACGACATGAACAGAGATCTCTTGGAGAAGTCGGTGGAGGACGAGGGTTCAGAATATAAGAGAGTCCAAGATGCGGTCACTGCGTCACTTTTGCCCTCATCTGAGTATGAGGATGTTACGTGGGTCACGCAGGGAACTGTGAATCACCTGCGAAGAGCAGCTATTCTTGCCGATGCTTGGAAGGTACGCGAAATCTTATTCCATTCAGTTTTGCATAAGTATGCGAAAACGGAGGTAATATCATGCTTTCTCTGTATTGTACTTTGACACCAACGGTCGACGTTAAGAGCGATGATCTATCAGAACATAGATTCAGTGGATGCCGCTTTATTGGGACAAGTCGGTTCCAGGTCAATATTCCCCAATAAAGCGAACTTACCATATAGTATAGTAAGAAACCCAGACATGAATGTCCTTCACTTGTGCAAGAACAAAAATTGCGATTCAAGTAATGTGTCATAGTTGCTTGTTTCATAGCTTCTCTAAAGCATCAATGTCAAGAGCACCGCTATCATCCAAACCCAGCTCAATTTAGTAGCACTGAAGGATGTCCACCGAAAGCTCTTACGTGACCTCTTACACGAGTCACTTTAGGTAAAGATTCAGGCTCCTTGTGTCTGCGACATTCCCTTAGCAAGACCTCTTGGCAACGATGTCTTTGACTATTTCGTCCTCAAAGTCATTGTGTTTGCGAAGCACGGTGCAATTTCGTCGATGTTGACGTAGGCTCCTCCGCTAATGATATCAATAATGGTCAGAACCCCCTTCATTGGCTAACGCTGGCTCCTCTGGTAAGGAATAAAAGCCAGATCCACAGAAGCAGTTTGCGATGGTCTCTGCCTCAACAGTCGGCCAGCTCTTAATCACAAAAGACATGGCGAAGAGAAGCGAGAGATTCGGCGGGATAAAACCATATAGGACCGACGGCAAAAGTTCATCTCGACCGTGCCCCGATGAAGTGGATGTACGTCCCGAATCTGCAGGGAAATTTAAATGCACTTGCATAGAAATTGTTCAGTTCCAGACAAAATGACCCCATGAACCGGCTGCCCCCATTAACCGATGACCCAATGAAGCGGAATCCACTGCATATCAATAAATCATAAGGGTACTCGAAGCCTCCAGCTTCACTTGAGCAGATGCAGGCGAAAGGTAGTTCCACAAGAACTTATTCTCCGGTCCCACCCACATGTCACTTTGTCTCCCTTTTTTCAGTCACGTCCGCTGTATGGTCATCAAGGGGGTTTTGTTCCTGCAATCGCCTACAATTTTCTTTCAAATTTATCATGACATTTAAGCACAGAAGAAATTGTCAAGAACTTCTTGATTAAATCATGTCCTTCATTTAAAAGTATTTTTTAAAAAAGCTTCAGCAATAGGGAGACACACTGAGGAATAAGGGGGAATTCACTACACCGCAATACCTTGCAAGCTCCTGAGGAAGCATGGCGCCGCTAAAAACAGTCATATTTTACATGCAAAGGGGATATATATAGAAGATGGTGAGTGACTGACTGGATAACTGACCGGCGCTAATTCTAACTATGTTCTAGAAATGGTATAAACCTGAAACTCGAAACATAGGTCGCGCTTAAGATGCCGAGTTCATAGTAAGTTTGGAAGAACAGTTCTAGAGGCTTTTCTTTAAGGGGAGGGGCGCTGTTAACCAAATATTTTAGTTTCAGTCAAACGTAGGGACATGGAATGGTGAAAATAGGCATGAACGTGCTGGAACGAACAAAATGCTGGAAATACGCTTCATTACGAATATCTAGCATTTCATCTTTGTAAATTTTCCGTCGAATTCTCAACTTCAACTTCTCAATGTCGAGGTAACGTTTTTGTGCCTAATGGGTGCAGTTACGGGGTAAGTCCTTTTTCAGCCAATCTTTTGCATATATCACCTAATCGCCATTTCCAATTATTTTTGGCAGGGGCCGCTGTCGATAGCATTCTTCCTTTGGACTGGCAAGGACGTTGCGCCAACGATTAAAGCAATCGAGTGTCTGAGGGCCTCCCATCCATTAGTAAAGCAATACGCCACATTCAGCTTCAGCTTCCACCGTTACATTCAGGAAGAGGAATCGGATTGGAAATACTGGAATGGGAGCTGCGATGCCATCGACGAGGCCTTGGAGCGCCTTACGTCGCGCAGGGAAAACTTCATGGAAACCAGAGTTCCATATCCAGTCGGCCTTATGAGAAACGTGGCACGAAAGAGTTCCCGCACCCATTTCTTTACAATCTGCGACATGGACATCACTCCCAGCCTCGGGCTTCGAACGGATTTTCTGCAAATGTTGACAAGGGAAGGTCTGCTGAACGAAGAGAAATCATTATACGTCATGCCGGTCTTCGAAGTGCAGATAGGTGTATCCATGCCAAGTGGTAAAGAAGAACTGAAGACTTTGGTTCAGAAGGGAACTGCCCGACAGTTCTACATTTCCTTGACTCCTACTGCTCAAGTAAGATTCTTTGATGTTGAATCCCTTCATTGATAGCCCGAAAACACGCTTATCTGCTTAAAAATATAAACAGGATGTCCCTGAAATGACAGAACACAGGGAGTTTCGTATCTGGGACTCTGTTTTTCTACGCCATAGACAAGGCGGAATACCTGTGTTCCGTCAACTCCGAGACACCTTTTATGTACTTTATGTACTCCCATTCTCATCTGGGCTTGCCTAAAAAGAATCAAGTAGAAAATTGTTCAGGCTCAATATAAGAAATCAATCCTCTGAATGCAAATATCTACTACCCGTCATATGATGTCCGCAATCGGTACTAATGACCTAATACCTCGTATTTTCTCTCCAAGCCGGATCTATCGAATAGAAGTATGTGGGTAACACTGATATACCATGAGCAAGAGTATTGTTACCTAATTCAATGCTTTCAGTGAAACCGCCCATTGCTTCAGCTAAGACGGGAAATTGCAGTCGGTATTTCTTAGAGCAGGGAGTTCTATCTAGTAAAGTAGACGCTGAGTCTCATTCCCTTTTCTTAAGCGCGAGGGTATGAGACAAAGGACTTGAAAGCTAGCAATATCGGGCAAATCCTTTTCACCCAAGTCACAATCACGCAAGTACCACTGGCTTTTCATGGGCTTTCCCTGAAAAGTACTATAATTAGTATTATAATTAGGTTGCCACAGACTTGTATGGAGCGCCGCATGCCTAGACCTCTTTCGTACCATGTTGCACATGTAGGTACGCAGTCATGTCTCCGCTTGTCGAGGACTTACCATACTATAAGCCACACTTGTTCCACAAATGCATTAGTCTGGGTGCCGCAGAAAACGCGGACATTTATCACGTCTTATGCATATTGCACCGTGGTGCACGTGTACGTATGTGGCTCGTCAACGTGGGCCAAGCCTGGAACGTCTGACTGTCCGGAGCTAAACACACTTCTACACGCCCGGGTGTAAAATTGGAGACTTGGTATCTTCATGCTAAATGAAAAGAAGCCATTATATGGACTGTTAAATTAATTGAAAATTTTGGAATCTTTTAGGGACCAACTGATTACGCAAGATGGTTCAACCTCCCACCCAGTAAGGAAATGAGGCCTGCTTATGAGGTAGAATGGAGTTTCTTCTATGAGCCTTTCTTCATTCTCTCCTCCTCCGCTCCCTATTACTATGAAGGATTCAAGGAGTACTCCTACGAACGAGGAAGCTTCGTGAGTTTCCTACCACATCCTCCTCAAGAGAGCCAGAACGTCTTCTTTGCTGCAGAAAACAGTAAAAAAATATAGGATGGAAGCTCCAAAGAAAGAAAAAAAAAGCGCGAAATACCTGTTGACACCTGTCCTAGTGGACATGCTGTATAATTTTCAGCAGGAAGTGTCAGTTACTTTTGTGATCTTGAAATCGAATCCCAGCAGAAATCAAGATGCATGGTAACATATATCATATTTTGTGTTGAAATGCTGGAACACAAGGTACCAGTAAAACAAAGTTCAATATACCCTATCTTCATATGTAGAGATATAACCTTTTCTTTGGAGATTGCTGGCAGGATTGAAAATCCAAAGGAATGATGTACTAAGTTATTCACTGAAAGTAACCCTACTTCCTAACCTTTCGGAAATTATAATTTTCAACTCAGGAATTTGGACCCAGGAACATGAAGGTAATATTTCAAGCTTTTATTGGACATTTATTGATTTATACATTTGCTTGATTTATTGCATATCAGCGGGGATTTTCTTTTCACATCATTCGTGATTTTTTGACCGAGTACTCATATCCACCCCTTCGAAACGAAATTTGAACAAATTTTTTAAGAAGGGTGAGGAATCTAGCAGTGTTCTATGCTCCCAAAATTCATATTTAGATCTTGTCTTGGGCTTCCACTAAATCAGAAATCGAACTTTTGTTAAGTTAAAAACTAAAGGCAAGGTACTCATCGAGAGTCATTCTTGGTACATCATGCATGTCCCAAGTACGCTCACTTGGAAGATCCGTGATTTCGCATTATTTTCATGTTTACGTTAACAGATGTATAGTCGAACATTTACATGCATTTGCATCTGACCATTCTTCAGGCGTGCGAGTTGAAAGCCCGTGGCTGGAAATTCTTCGTCCTGAACAACGCATTTGTGCTCCACGACGGATTCAAATTAACCAACATGTTCGAATTCTTCTTGAACAAGAAAGTCAGGAAGGAACTGGCGAAGACGGCAATCAACCACCGCCTCTACCGAGCGGAGCTCATCGCAAAGATCGGGAGCCAAGCCAAGAAATGCTCCTCCCTCTCTTACCGAACCCTGGAAGTTCTGCTTGTGCTCGCCGGACATTTATAAGGAATACACGTCCAGCAAAATGAGGAAGCAAGAAAACATCTAGCATATTTTCACTGGTGATTTTCACGCTATTCTTCAATTCTCAGTCAGCAACGAACAAACCCTATTTAGGAGTGAAACCAGGGTTTGAACCTTCTTATTTAGAAGGGAATTCCATGCTATTTAAATAGGTGCTAAATGTCGTGGATACATGAAGAGAAACAATGAAGAAACTATGAATAAAATTGATTTAAAAAAAAAGAGCACATCATGGTTTGACCTACTTCAAATAAATAGCAACCTTCCAAGCATTATTTTCTTGGAATTACGCAATGTGGATGAAGAACATGGATTAGAGCATGCGATCTTGTTGAAGGCATGCGATTGTGCTCAGGGCAAGCGGTGCAACTCCGCAGCTCCTTCGTCACTTACAATAAGTCAGCATTTCACGGCAAATTTTCCCCCTTGCCGGCCTGAGGTGATTATGGTATTTTATAATGAATTACTCATAGCCTCTTCAATTACATCATTGAATTTGCAAATTGAGATGAAAATTAGTATACGAACGATATTAATGACGCTTGGCCGAGTTCTCAAGGGCAAAAGTGTGAGCAATAATAGAGATGGTATCACATCTGAACACCGTGGACTCGGCGCCAAGCCTCACGTGAACAAGGTCTTGCATATTTGGAAATGGAAGACAAGGTTTCTAACTGAGCCTCGTTTAATCATATCATCCTCCGAGTGGAGGTCACTAGGATTTGGGGAAATGATTGGAGAGCTGTTGTTTGGAAGTGAGGTGGAAGTGAGGGGAGACTCGAGCCGCTCTGCCGAGAAGTGGAGGGTCGGCAGGCGTGAATGGCTCCGTTGCGAAATGTTCAATCCGCGGGCGTGGACGGCACCGTCAAGAGGTACTGAGCGAATGCTTCACGAATGCCCCGAATTTCCGGAGACCTCCACCTTTTAAGGGCAAGTCTGGGCGGAGAAAGTATAGTTCTCCAAGCCAAGGTGAAGGGGCTGGTACATGCCCCATGGCGAGGGGGAAAAGGGGTGAAAGGAAGAGCATCAGGGGGCAACGAGAACATGACACATGCGATGAAACATTGAAGTGAAAATCCATCGATGCGACAAAGGAGCAACATGATGAAACAGCCATACGATATTACATCGACACGACACAACTTTGAAAGGAAAAAAAAAAGAAATATGTTTGAGTTAAATGACTGTCATATTATCATACTTCTACATATCGCTACTTCTACATATGAACGGAATGCTACCTTCAGAGAAGGGAATTTCCATTCTCTTGAAATTAGGTAAAATGTCACATTAGGGTGAACGGGAAGAACTTAACAAGGTGGATAAAATCTCTTCCTTCCCATGAAGGCCTAGACGCATTCGTCCTATTGAAGCCAATTTCCATTTACGGATATAGCGATAATCGACAGGCGGAAACCTTGAGGTGCTCGACAAACCTCCACTAGGGCAACTAAGCATATTCGAGTAAGGAGAACCGATCTGAAAGTGATTATAAAAGACCACAAGCCATGAAACGAAGAGAGGAATGCATCTTTGTGGGAAATTTTCAAGATTATAGAAATTCATATTAAAAATAATTCCCTCGATGATTGACCAACTGCTATGCAGGCCGTGGGGAATGCCATCGCATTTTGGTGAGCATCCCCTAAGTTATAAGTTCAGGTGGTGATAACACAGCAGGCAGACGCAATGGCCCGGGCCAAGTGCTAGACATCCCGGCCTTTGAATGCTCTCGTGAAACGTAACCATTACATCAACACATCAATATGACACTCTTAATTCAACTCCATCTGCTGAAACATATATCACTGTAACATATTCATACAGTATTTTCGTGCAATATATCCCTTGTAACATCCTGCGGATAGTCCATTTCGGAAGTCATTTCAGCCCGGAATTCTGTCTGTTAAAATTTTGCTACACCCAAAGTGGATCCAGTGCACGCGAGTGCGACCTACCTATATAACAATAGCCAACGTCCTTCATAAGTCTGTCTGTCCGCCATAGGCCTGCTGGGGTCCACTTTTTCGAATTCGACTGGGTTAGCCCGATTTGAATCGTGATCCTACCCGACCTCACACATGAGTCGTGTCGGGCAGATCGGTCCAACCAGGTGTTTGCTTAGGCCTAAGCTTAAAAAATCGGTGTCTCTTGGTATTTACTCTTTCTAGGTGGCTATAACCCCTTATCCAATGTCCGGGTCTTCCAAATTTCAACTGTGTCTTACTTGAATGCTACGGGGCGAAACTCGCAGAGAAATTAAATTAATACAGTTTAGGGTTCCCTGAAGACGTAAGGCATCTTCTATTATTGATCCAAAGCGTGGCACTTTGAAATTCGAAATTTATCTGTTCACTAATAGTATTTTCTCTAACTCCAAATAAAAATTAACTTTGCGTTCTTCATGTCTGTTGAAAATTTGTGAAGCGGATCCCGCCGGACGCGGGTGTGTTCTAATAGGAATACTTTAGGAAGTTAATGTGTTTGGCTGAGCCTGGATCTGACAAGCTTAGTTCTTGTCCTCTTCCGTGCCCTTCAAGAAAAAAAATGCTCCTACGTTACTTGCCCATCACAATTCAGCTCGGTTCATGATGTACGTCAACATCTGGATCGTAGCCTTCCCAGATTCTCCATTTCAACACGAGTGACAATCACCTGGAAAGCGACCAACGTCTAAGTGGCGAATCGCCTGTTGGCGGCTAATTGTCGACCAATTCTCAAGGCCCAATCGAGGCAAAGAACAATCGTCTCGCTTTCCCAATTTGTGCGTTGCTAGTCACATGAACTTAATGTTCATGTGACTAGCCTAAAGACTAGCCCATAAGGCCATTTGTGGTCCCCCCCCCCTTTCCTCTCCCCTCTCTTGACCTCTTCCCCCCCTCTCTTTCCCTCCTCCTCCACTCCCCTCCCCTCCCCTCTACTCCCCTAAATAATGGAGAGCTGAAAAATAATTACTCATTGGTGAATCATTCATGGTCTTCATTCATTGTTAAATCATCTCAGATGATGGGCCAATTTTTAAAACGAAGGTTGCACTCGTGTAGATTGTGGAGGGCTAAGCATGACTTTTATATCAGGAATATTTATTAATTGACCATATAGCACTTTTCTTGAACACAGATTTCCGCCTTTGTAAACCCAGTAACCTAACTTGATGCAATTGCTCTCCTGGTGTATAGCGCTAGACGTGGGACCAGCAGGTCGTCCGAGGATTCAGACAAACTGTACCTATTCTTATATAATATTATCTGTGCATTTCTTCCACAGTTGGTCACAGTTATGAGATACCCAAGGAACTCTTGCTGGATTTCACATACTATCGCAAAATGTTTAGAACCAGTCGGCGCGAACGGAAAACATTAGGAGGTGAAGTCCGGCGAGCTTACGCGCTTTGCATATGAGTCTCTTCCAGAGGGACTTGCCATATAAAGTAAACATGGACCCCGTTAAATGATGCAAATCCACATGTCCCTGAATGCAGTATTTCACTAGAAGTACTCATTAATAGAGCATTGACAGGAAAAATCTTCATACTATGAAATCAACTTGGAGTCTCCATCACTTTAACAACCTTGAGTCAAAATGAAGTTTCTTGACTGTCCGTGCAGTTACCAGTTTTAATGGGAAGGAGATATGCTCATCTCTGGCCTTGTCCACCTTTGGGTATCCAATTTTGGCATGACTGCCGATAAGGAAAAAATGAATGAAGGTAATGAGATACAATTAAGGAAAATCATTCGTCAATCAGCCCGTAGAGTTCACGTTTTGCAGCTGTTTCCACCATCAACAAAAAGGAAATAATGAAGCTGAAATCCCGCACCCTCAAGCGTGTACATGCGTCGTCATTCGACAGCCTAGTGGTGAACATGATCGTCGTGAAACGAGGGGCGAGAATGCTCACCGTGGTGTCCAGCACTCTTGGAGGTTCACACGGCAATAGTCAGATGCCTCACCCTCTTTTCAAGACAGAATCAGTTTCAGTGATGGGCAGCACATGGCCCTAGGCATCGTCCCACAAGCATTTCGTGTATTCCCTTAGGGGCACCCATCAAAGTCACCCTCCATTATCACCCGTGATATTCCTTACTCTCCCTTGAGGGACTCATACTCACCCTTCATAGGTTACACAATCCTTCAAAATCACCTTCATGAGAACACATGTCGCCCTACTAGACTTCAAATACTAATTAATGCATAAAATGCACTAATAAGATTGTATTCCACAAGACCATTTCTGCGTCAAACCTGTACAATTACAGTAGATCTTCAAGGAGATCCCTTGACTCTGTTAGCGTGCTATCTTGGGCATAAAACTACCTGATAGATAGGATCTGAATCCACTGCATCTTTTCACTTCTTACTTCTCCCCCACGGTCAAATACGCGCCTACAAATATGAGGCCTTACTTCCAGTAAGGAGACTGACGTTAATGGAGCAATTTGTTGCTTCTTAGAAGTTCACTGTAGGGCTTCTTCCGTTATTATGTCGTGAGTTTGTATTGGGGGCTGAGTCCCTCTTCCTCCATCCCCATGACTAGTATTGCAATACGTTTCTCTGGGCTGGCTTTCATCAATAGATAAGAATATTGCTGGATTACAATCTACTGAATCGCATAAATTCCACTTCCCAAGAAGCAAATTTGATCCAAAATAAATCCATTGGATATATTCTCCAGGACACTTGGACATCCACTGTATACTGTAAATGTTCTGGAATTAAAATTTTTATAGAACCATTTTCTCGGACAAGATGAAACTGATTCCAGGTGCTACAACGATCTGAGGATGTTGACAGGGCAGAACATAAACACAACCCTAATTGAAATTCGAACGATCATTCCAACCAGTAACTATTACGCAGATTTAGTGGAAAACGGTTCTACTCTGTGAAATTGAAAGTTCGGATTGGGATGATTTTTGATAGAAAATTTGAAGAACCATTTACGCGGAATCAAGCCTATACGAGCTGAAATTGGTTAATTCTTGGTTATGATCTGAGGGTTTTGACACGGCAGATAATCAATGCTACGATCTGAGATATTCATATGATCGCTCCCACGAAGATCTATTAAGCAAAGATCAGGAAAAAAAATGGTTCTAGGGATCGCAAAACATAAAGTCGTGCCGAGCACCATCCTCAATACTTCAAGAGCGACCAAGTTGTTATTAGGCGTCACTATGTCGAATAGTTTTTGAAGTGAGCTTAAAACCATATCAAACTTTTTATCGATTACCGGAAACCGCTCTGAAAGCCTACAAGCATTTAAGGGTTCTAGTCTGAACCATTATTTTTTAGTGTACATCCTCCTCGGACATCCATTGGATGATTAAATGTCTCGTCCAAGGACAATCCTTGGACATGTCCATTGGATGGCCTATTGGATGTCCGTCTCTTTGGATCCATTGGAGATTACCTATGGGGAAGCTATTGGGTGACCGCTGAGGGGTGCAGCAATAGTAATCCCAAGGGAACAATGGAACAAAATAATAAATTTGCATGCTCATGAATATTCATGGAAGAGTAGCATTTTCTGTAGATTAAAGATCTCGCCCTCTCACATTCATAGGAAGAACTGGAGAGAAATATGAAATGGAAAGTGAAGATTACCTAAGGGGAAACTCTCGACTTTCCGTCAAGAAAATGGATTAGACTTCTTTTACAAGGGGAGTGTGCGCACTATCCATGCAAATTGCAGGAATTGCCTGTAATCTCCTTGAGCTAGGTTACGCCTCTGATCATGAATTAATTAGAATGACTTCCTTCCCTCGTCCTTGTACGTGGAAAATTATCGAGTAGCGGATGGCAGTTCTGCAGAATCATTCGTTAGCTTTCAGCAAATCGGGCGTGTGCGACAGGAAATCGACGTATGCGGCGGGATGAGCATAACCTCACTTACATTGTGATAACTTTTCATATTTAATAAATTAACTGCTAAATGTCAGGCCAGATCGAAGGCCTCGATGGGGAGGGGATTCCACCCAAGGACATCTAATGGTAGACCGTAAGGAGCTATGTTTGAAAGTTCCTTTGCGGTACGTCCTATGGATGTCCAAAAACGTACTGACACATCGTTTCCTTGTTTTTGTTTTCGTTTCACAAACGTTGAGAAGTGGACATCGTTCGTCAAGAGAGAATGTACGCACAACCGAATGAAGACGGAGATGAGTTTACTTCTGGAGAGAAATGCAACCTTGGCCGCTCCATCATTCCACGAGACACAAAAGAACACGGAAGGACTCATGGTGAACCTGAAACCCGGGGAATGCTGTGCGCATTGGTGAAACTTGAACGTTCTACATTGGAACTTCAAATTCCAATGTGTACTGCGTACACTCTTAGAGATTGAGAGTTTCCCGAGATAGGGAACGAACTGGAACTGGATTTTACTCCCTAAAAAGGAGAAAGTGGAATTAATAACAACTCCTTTAAATGAATGGAATCCATAACTTATGCAAGAGGGCCAAAAGGAGAGAGAGTAGGAAGCGTTAATGGTTTTTACCAGGGATGAGTGGCATTACTTCTATGCTTTTAGCGAGTAAAAACGCTACAAAAAAAAAACAGGAAGTAATGTCGCTCATATTTCTCTTCCCTGTTTTTAGGGATTAAAATTGCTAACTCCAGTTTCGCTTTTGCAAACGGAAACATTACTGTTTCTGTGCTTAATGTCCATGATATTTCATTATGATATCTTCAATCTCAGCCCTCGCGGATTCTCTAATGCACGTTCTTGTCTCGCACATTATGAATGGAAAGGGTGCTGAGCAATCCTTCCTTGCTGAATAATGCAGATTTCCTCTCAATAAGTTTTGCCTTATCTCAGGTTTTCTTGAACAAAGACTGCCTATTGTGGGCAGTAGAGATCTTACACGACCTTTGAGAAATGGGAACGTTGTTGATGCGTCACTGGTGATGCCGGTGCAAGGTGAAATAACCAAATTTGCGAGAATCGTAAAATGTATACATTCAGCGAAGTCCTAAATTTCTTTGACTGAAGAAACGCTAGGGAAACATGTGAGGAGAGGTCTGCGGGAGAGCACCGAATGCCGCACTGACTGGAAGAGAAAATAAAAGACTTGAGACTTAGAACTTCAAACTCACCCGCTTCCACCTCACCCCCATGGCAGACCTTGAATGTCACTTACCAAACTTGCTGATCAAGGCAAAGAAACGTCCTTGCACGTCCCAAGAATGAACAACATGACCAGGAAGAGTTCTGGTGCGGACGACGGTTCGCAGTGACCCCAAGAAAATGGTCCCCCAATTTCTTTCCTCCTTTTCTCAATGACAAGCTGCGCATTCAGTTCGGGGGATCATGAATGTGACTCGCCAAACCTGCTGACTCAGACCAATCACCACATAAGAAACATGACAGAGAAAACATATCCAGGCGGAATTTGGGAGCAATCGAAGCTTTCTAGCGAACATTGCTCCACCCGATTGTTTCATTGCTATGAATTTGGATAGAAGTGAAGGAATGAGCGTTTAACGACGATATCCTCACCTCTTCAATATCCAGTAATAACGTCTCTTGACATCCTCACATAATGACTCCTGAAGGGTCCTTAACCTATTCCTTACCCTTCACATACACCGAAGAAGCTCAAGTCCGAATCCGAGGAGCGAGTCGGTTGGAAAAAAGGCTAGGTCCGGTTGTAGATCTTTGGGTATGGGCGAACCGCGTGGATATTGACCATACATTCGAATGCATACTTATTCGATTCAGAAATGATGTCATTTTCGGGCAGGCGAGGGTGGTCTTGGGATTCCCATGCTCAGATCACAATCGACTGGATGATGGCGCCGTTGGCACGACACCCAATAATTGCCCAATAATTCAACATTTTTGTCGAGATCTGCTCGACATATGCGCTAAGGTGCAAAAGTCCTTGCCCCGCGCATGAGCCAAATTTCTGGAGAGTTTTTTCGAAAACTTTCTAGGTGAGGAAACGTCTATATATAGCTGCGAAAACAGCAAATCGTCGTAAACATTCTTCAGTTAGGAGAAAATGCCTCGACAAAGAACATCGCCAAAAACCAAGCAATCAACTATTTTATCGTTCTGGAACGACGGCCGTCGATTTCCTGCCACAGCTGCTCGTCAGACGAAAATCCCGGTTCGGACTGTCGAGTACAATATTGCCAAGATAAAAAAAAATACAAGGCAGGTAGAGAAACCATCAGAAAACGGAGAAAGAACTGGAGTAAAAGTTGCTTCCGGACCGAGGTCGGCACATTTCCCGATGGATAGTACAACGCCAGCCCAAACGGATGGGCTACAAGAGTACTTTGCCCAATGCGATGTCAAATGTTGCCATTGAAGCACGAGGATGCGCGGATTCAGAGGACAATTCCACACGAGTAAGGCAATTGGAGCCGAACGGTATTCATCGACGAGACCTCCTACTGATTTTTCTGACACGATGCGTCGATGGTCAAAGAATCCAAGAGGTGAGGTCGAACGAATCCCAAAGAACATACCGAAGATCATGGTGTGGGGCGGCTTCAATGTTATGGGCCGTCATTCGTGAGAGAGAATTATGGATGGCCGTTGAAACCCTTCAAGATCACCTCCTCCGTAGCGTCTGAATCAGTTCGGTCGACCCAGACGAATGCAGCAAAACAACGATCCCAAGCACAGAAGTCGATTGACGAAGCGGTTCCTACTCTAGGGAGATAGGTCATTCGGGGTAAGTGTGATCAATCCTAATTGTTGGTACTTATATGCAGGTCTGGGTAACGAAACAAAAACCGATTTCGTTGCTGTAACGAAACAGAAATCGGAGAAACAAACGAAATAGAAGCGAAATGGAAACTAAATCTTCATGACATTAACGATATTTGATTGTGCTTTTCTTCCTGAAGATTTCTTCTCCCTCCAACCTATCGAACGCCAGAACAGTGAATGAGTTTGAATTTAATTGGAGTACAAATGGGGTCACTGACTTGCCTTTCCACTGGTGAATATTTCATGGGTTACTATGAACCCGCCTTCGCGAACGGATGCTACCACCATTAACAGGGAAGTTTAGATTCCTTCTCAAAATACAGACGCTCCACGAGTATTCCAGGGAAGATCATAAAGAACATCTTAAGGGATCACATCTTAGATTTCGTCTAAAGTAAGAGATTGCAGGTGAAAGGGAACTCGCGGTAGGACGAATGAGTGAATTAGTAGCTTGTGGCCGGGAAGATAACAGCTAGTAATGGCTAATGCAGAACTCTTGACGGGTGGGATGAGGGAATGGTCCGTTGGTGATCCGTCCTGGGACCGCTTCTTTTTCTGGTTTACGTTAACGATTGTGATCTAGGCCTAGCAGGTGAGATCAGCAAATTTGTCGGCGACACCGAAGCAAAATTTTCGATTAGTGGTGAGGCGGACAGGACGGCGACAGATCAAGATCTGCAGCTCTTTTACAAATGGAGTAATGGAATGGTGTAAGTGCTTAGCGAGAATTTTAACTCAATCCTTCGTTTTATGAGAACCATTGATTTTGATGTCCGAGCCCGATTGTCCATGTTTATGCAATTTTTACTACGTAAGAAAGAAATAATTTAAGAAAAATAAAGAAACGTGACGTCTCATTTTCATTGAGAAAATTAGCATGAGTTACTTTCCTGATATTTCAAGTGCAAATTGATCGGAAAGCTGAAAACTGATGGTCCGCACATTTTCTGCTTGCTTGCATCGTCAAGCTCAATACAGACGCATAAGAATACTATTTCTCCCAAGAAAGAGAGTCTCTTTGCTTGTTTCAAAAGTTGGAGATCAATGATTATATGGACAGCTTCAGCAGAGGGGAGAAACCTAAGCATGAAAGCAGCAAAATCTATTTTCTGAAGGTATCCCCCATCTTAAAAATAAACTCAGTGCCAGAATGGTTGATTGAAAATCATCAATTAGCTAGCGGCATGAATTCTTAATTTTATTGTTGCATCTTAACATTACCCACCACACAATAAAGCAAAATAATAAAAAAAAACGATTCCTATAACCCCCCGAATCTTCGTTCTAACCATGGATAACTAGAGGATAGGCATTCTTATGAGAATTTCTCAACCGCATATCGGAGGATCATAAGTGCGAATTTCGATAAAACTTAATCATTTATGCAGATGAAACTTCCATGAAACAAGCACAAAATCACATTCACTAAATCTATTTTCAAGTTGTGACGGAGTTGGCACCCCTATGGTAACAGCAAAATCAGAGTATAAAGGTACATGCGTATATTTATATGTTTTTCCATGTCTCCTGTTCCATGCCTCAACCTGAAGGGCTCAATTGAGGATGTCCAAATAACTTCACGTGTCTATACATCCCCTCCTTCCCCCACCCTTGGTGGGGGAAGGAATGAATGATTGGAGTAATCATTCATTCCTTCGGAAATACTTCAAATTGCTGTTAGGTTTTTATCAGTATCTTCAAACATCAGTGACACCAAATAATGATATCAATATAAATGGCGATGTTAAATTGACATACAATTTCAGGGATGATTTTCTCAAAAAGTAAAATGAAAGCAAGAGATTCCGACTCACGAGCAGGTGCTGTGGCTCTCTTTGTTTGTGCTGAGCACAGACAAAGAGATGATCAAAGAGATCAGAATGGAAATAAACATTAGGACGAGTCTGACCTTAGAAGGGGTGCCATGATGTTGGTTTCTATGGAAGTCGCAGATTGAACTTCAGGTGGTCCCTTCCTCGAGCAATATTCAGATACTGAGTTCCAAAGAACGATTTTTCCATGTGAACGTCATACCTGCTGGTTGGTGAAGATATTTACTTCCATGTCTTACTGTAAGCCCCCTTCTAGTCAATATGTGCGGTGGCAATAAACCTATTCTTTCGAACATCATCATGGGTGAAAATCTTGATTGACAGATTGGAAATGGATCATCCTTTTCCACACGCTAGTATTTGCTGTCAGAGCCCCTTTCACTTTTGAGTCCCTCCCCTCATTTTATTAAATTATTAAAACAGCACTTACGAGATATTGGATTTCTGAGCCATTCTCCACCCTGCAAGTTAGAGAATAACCTTGAAGGGACTCCTGAGATAGCTTCGTACAAGGAACACAGGCATATTGGATGGCGCAAAAATAATGTATTCATGTCTCATGAAACAGGAAACTCTGATGTAGTTGTAGTTTTCGTGAATATGTATGCTTCTCTGCGCCAATCATGGTGAAATGCATTTTTTATGGTGCGATACCGGGAATTGTTTATTGACGGGGTACCATTGCCTCAATTGAATTTCTAAGGGATACATTTTCATCTGTGAAATGTCTACTGAGATTTCGATTTTCTTTTAAGAATGCTGTACTTGCTATAATCTTTGCAGTGAAGACTTATGTTTTTCACTGAGTATCCCAATTATCTTCTAAATGATCTGGTGAAGAAATTTCTCAAAACTGCATTATGCCTCCTATATCATCAAAGGTGCTGATGCCAACTAATTTTACGCTACTGATGCAACATAAATTTAAACCATTTCACGAGCGAGAATGCATTCAATGACTCCAGCTTATAAGTTCCCAGGCCGCTCTCTACATTGGGTCAATTTGGAGACTATGTTGGAATCCCACATGCGAGACGTGGGGCCGACGTTGAAAGTGTACATTTAAGGTGCTTCCTTAATAGGTTCCCAATATGCGGCGCCCATAGGCTCATTCCGCGGTCACATATATAGCCAAAATGTGACATTCAAATGCGAGATACATTTTAGTCTCTTATAGCCTGGACTAGGCATCTACCAATCTGCTTTACTGTTCGACTCCACTGCTGATGACCTTCACGCCCACCAAGATTCTTTCGGCCTGGCTGGAAGGCCTCCAGCGAATACTACTTCATTGTCTGCTTCCTAGGTTTCCACTTCCTACACAAGATCAGAACATATTTATTATTCTCCAAACATTCTAAAATTACAATTGTGAGTTCGCCGGCCAACTTGCCAGCTTTCTTGAGCCAACTTCCCCAGCTATGGCCAGACGATAAACCAACGAAAATTGTTGACTGCGATGCAGCACTCATTTGAAGGGGCTATTGGGCAGTATCTTTTAAGAAAGAGGGCGCTAAAAGAAGTTGCCTTTAGGCAATGCGATTTGTTATGTGGATGCATCGTCTGTTCATGGAGGTTGTTGGAATGCAATTAGTAATAGGGACAAAAGCAAAATGAAATATCTCCATGTGAAACCAAGTGTCACTGTAGATGCTGAAAAACTGAAAATGAAATTCAAATATCCACGTCGATGTCTATTTCCCTTTATTTCCTCATTATGTGCATTAGCATTTTGCTGGATGAGGCAAGGAGTGAGAACGTAACTGACCGAAAAAGGCGTCACCTTCGATCCAGGTTTCACGAAGGGTTATAGCACTCAGGTCAAAGAGGAGCATTAATGCAAGGGAGGCAGGGTAGCAAAAGGGGAATGCCAAGGCCGGTTAGGGGTGGGGTGGGAGTTCTGAGCGAATGGAGAATCAAATATTCAGGTATCAAGCCCTGAAAAGATCCGTTTTCGAACCATTGCAAAGTGGGCCAGAATGGCGAAAACATGCGAAAAAATCGATCAGCGATATTATCTTAGAGTTAAAAGGAATTGCTTTGATTGCCAAAACATGCCGTCAAGCTTGTACTGTACTGTACTGTACTTTCAATCAAAAGCTCATCCCTCATCCGGTTGTAGATATCTCCTCACCGTAACGGTGATCCAAGGAAAGAGAGCGAGAATGTAAAAATCTCAGATAAGTAGGCATAACAATTTCCCTTACATCAGAAGAATCTGCAACAATCCGCAGAAACTCTACTAGCTCGATAGCGACAGTATGTCCTATGCACTATCCAAGTTTGAAAACGGAATTCAGCGAATGACATTGAATGACTTTGGAATGACTATGAATGAAAATATCAGGCAGGAAAATTAGGGGTTTTACGCAAGCTAAGGTCTAACTTATTTTTCCTGCACGTAATGAAGGGTTCATAATAGCATGACAACCATGGCAAAGTTGTCAGCTGATCATCATGATAGCGTCCACTTTTCGTGATTTCATATAACCAATTTAAATTTAAAAGCAGCTCCAGCCAGCGACTTCACTAAAAAGTAACATCGACCATTAAAAAAAAGTACACCGACATTTTCTCTACTCAAGCGCCATCTAGTGACGAAAGCAAGTACCACTGGCAGTCCAAGTCATTGCTTCTTCAATCGTATTCCACCAATGACTGCCAATATCTCTGACTTTCATTTCACGGGACGAAAATTATATTTGCGCATCGCTGTCCCACTGTGCATTGTGAGAAGTGTTGAGAAGGCACAATAAATGATCATACCTAGAACCAATGAGCGGGTTCCAGAGGTTCTACAAGAGCGATGGAGTTTCATAAGGTTCTACATTTTTTAATGGAACCAATTCAAACGATTCTACAGTACCTTCAACCATTTCAAGGGTGTAGAACCATCGAAGAGTTCCAGCGTAAACCATTCATTTTTAAGTATACCTCTAAAAATTGTGTTGAAACAGGATAAAAGAGTGGCGTGCACAAAGGCTACATAATGTTTTCATCAATGGTTCACATCTTGAATGACCTCCTTTCTCCGACTGCATAATTTGCAGTGGATGCCGTCGTAAACCTGCTCGATGAGGTCGAAGATGGTGATGAGGGAAACACCGAGGCACACGCCGACGATTCCTCCTATGTTGGACAGGAGATCCAGCAGGGTCACCTTTTCCATTTCCATGAAATGAGACACCTGTCAACGCGTTGGGGAATCGTTAGGAGAATGTTCTTTATTCCTTCGTGAGGAAACAGATGAGACGGATATTGAGAAGAGGAACATGGACGAACCCGATTCGAGGGTAAGCTGAAGAAGACCATAGCACTTCCGTTCGGCGCGCTCCGCGCACTAACCTTTTCTTGGCAGACTGGCGTTGGATCAGCGAATATGTGATAGTCGGTCACGCTGCACCTCTTGGGGCAATTACAATTTGTTGGCAATCCAGTTACTTCAAGCCGAGCTAGGTGGAACAAGTTCTTGACATGGTCGAATTCGCTTTCGACATCTTTGCATAACGGTTTCATCAGCTTGGCTTCCTTTGTCAAGAGTGAAGGATTAAGGCACGGTAGATCTTCATATGACTGAACCCTTTCCCAGAAGCAGTTCTCCAAACACTGGATGAAAATTTAAACCAAGACCTCTTGGAAACTCCGTTTGGCAAAAAAAGAGGATAAAATTGAAAGTCATGATGCAATTACCCTGTTGTAGCTATAGCTTTCATCCAGGGTGCAGGGGTCCTTCTTTTTGCTCTGTTTCTCAATCATCTCAGGACGAATGATGATACTGACAATGGAGTTCCTCATGAGGATCAAACGCTCAGGCTTAAAAAAGGGAAAAGGTGCAAATTTCTCCCTTGCATCGTGGACAAACACTTGAATCTGCGGAAGTCATGAACAGAATGAGTAAATATCAGCATAGGTTTTCTCGGTATGCACAAGGTGCGTTTACAAAATTGAAAAGTTAAAAAATTGGTGTGGCTCCGTTTCAGCATCATTTCAGGAACAGCCTTGCAATAATACGCATTTCAGTCATTCTTCTCTGCACCTAAGTGAGATTTGACATTTTTGTTTATAATATTTTGGATTGGTTTTATTTTACTAATGCTTTGTATTAATTTCCGCTAGTGTTAAAAGATAGAAATGAAAGGATAGTTTTACCTTACTTAGGACAAACTTGCAAACCTTCGTTGGGAGTTGGAAGAAGTCTTTAATGAGATTGCCTACATGAGAAAATGTGTATTGTTAGTTGCTCCTCTTTTATAATTCTTGTCCACATTGAATCCGTTTCAATGAACCAAATGAACCAGAAATGTCTGTTAAAGAAAAACTGTTGACACTCTATACGGTGCGTATGTTTCAGATTGATGCAGAAAAAAATGCAAGAAAGAAATCAACATTGCAAAGCTGTTAGTGGAAACGTGGAAGAGTTTTGCAATCATGATAATTTCTTCTCAAACGCACCTCGCGCAGTGAAAAGTGTCTGTTCTCACCTGGGGGAACGTGAAATTCACGAGCGCATCGAAACGAAATATGAAGTTCGTCACGTAGCAGTCGCCTTCCTGACCTTGTCCAGTTTTCAGTTTCATCTTCATAAAGAGCGTGAAGCACTTAAAATACCGATTTAAATCAAAACTGACAAATGTCCGTTCGCTCCAATGTTCATTTTTTATCGTGTAAAAGGTTTCACCATTGAAGGTTGATTCGTTTTTTCTTGTGCCTTCGTTTGAATAAAACGGAGCTTTATGGATGAAGTCTTTCAGCGAGATGGACGTATTCCGGAAATTCCAGAATTTCGTAATATCATCAGCCAAAAAAGGATCCTTCGTTTTGTCAGCTTCTGTGGGACACATTGTGAATGCTGGCATCTGGAACTCGTCCACATCATGTATCATATACAGCGTGCTGGTTGGAAAGGATGCGTAGTCCTCAATCAGAAGCATCACCTGTTATTCGTCGGAGGATAAGTTTTCATCTCAACCTGACCATATGGAATGAATTCTGCTTAACTTTCACTTACCTGCCTTGCAGCCAAGGCTGCACAAGCCACGATCATTATCGCCTTCATGGCGACTCGCATCTTCTTTGGTCTGCTTGGACCTGCAAGAAGAAAACGTATTCATGGCCTCAATATCTTGCCTTCCCTAAAAAATGAAAATTGTATATTTATTCCGCCTTCACCTCTTGATTCCTGAACCGCAAGATCCTTGGACATCTCCTCGGTTCTCCATGCCTCGGTTGGATTGCTGGACATCTTCATTCAGGAATCTGACATATCAATACACCTTTTTATCCGACAAGCTTTCAACTGCTGTTTTGACTTGTTCTGCTACTTCATGGAAAGCACAGCAGGGTATAGAATACGATCGGCGTCCGTTCGACCACATCCTTGTGCTTCTTTCTTATTGACAATCCATACATTCCCTGACGCTGACGACCATTCCTTATGCCGGGAAGCTAACATCTCAAGGAAAACATTCTTAAAAAGAGACCTTTCCCTTTTTCAAAGCTCAAGGCAGATGTAAGACTACTTCATAATCTAATTATACAGTATATAGACGATCGTGACTGAGTGACTGACACTAATTCTAACCATGTTCCAGAGAAGTTAGAAATCTGAAACTCGGCACATAAGTAGCTACTAGGATACAGAGGTCAGAAAAAAAATCCGCCTTTGGGATTATATGCCCTTGGGGGCCTTTTAATTGGCCTGAAATGAACAACTGAAATGAAATTGGCGAGAAATGAACCCATGACCAAAGGCGTTTGACTGCATTGCTAATGGTGAGCATCGAAACGGATGTCTTCAATGCATTAGTAATTTCCTTCGATCGCAGAGCACCGAAGGCGCATTCATAGCGAGATCCTTTGTCCCCCCCCCCACACCCGAAGGGCAAACATATAGTATATAGAGTATATATTAAATAATTCAGAGAGGGACGATGTTTAATGTGCCATGTACCGTACGTAGCAAATGACAATGTGTAATGGAATGATCGCATGTCATTGGACAATTTTTTCCCACGAGACAGTGTGTCACGCTAGAGGCCACAAGTTGGATGATGTGATACACGTCACATGCAGAATAGTACTAAATAATTGCCGCATATTGACTTTTCGGACTTCTGTGCAAATGAAAAAAAAAAAATTAGTCCTTTTACCTCAGAGAGAGAGGTCCTTCCTTTTACCTTGAGAGCCATTAAAGTTGATGAATCGCCGTGGTGTCACTGTGTGTATCGTAATTTATTCCATACGAATCTCATTCCCAGCCGGTTTCTTAAAGCGGATCGAAGTTTATTTTGTTCCTGTGCTTTTTGTCTTGATCCATCTGCCATCTAAGAGGCTGACTATCGCAACACAGATTTCGGAGACTGCCATATGCACCTCTAGATACGGAAGACTATCCTAAACCATTGGCTAAGCACAACTAGAGGCATGCACACTCTGGGGACCATGCGATATGCCCCATGTGAACAATTGGCCGTCTTTGACTGAAGTTGCTGGGATTCCTTACAGTCCAACTTTTTTCTTCAATTTTTCCGTTATTTGTTCCTTACTTCAAGCTACGATCATGGGCAGTCTACTTGTGAGTTGAAATCGTAATGATACCTTTAATCTGAGAGTAGGAGGAACTCCCCTTCTCACACATTGATCTCAGAAGATAGCAGTAGCAGCAGAAGTGAAATGAACGTGGAGTCTCACCAACGAAGAGGTGCTACAGCTCTCTTGGTTCGTGCACGGCTTCTTTGAAAGTCGATTGGTCATCTACTGCCAATAGTTCCCCGATAAATTCTCAACGATATCCTTCCTCGGGCAGCGGATGTCTATGTCAGTGAACGTCACATCCGCTCCCATTGGAAACTGCATTCAATGAAGGAATGCTTACCGGTAAATCAACTGCTTGAATACTCGAACGCTACTCAAATGCAAATGATCTTCCATTCGAATATTGTAGTTATTCAAGAACCCTGATCTAGATGGTGGGTGACGCAATATTTTTTTTCCGGCTGTCCCTTACTCGAAGTACAAGTGGAAGGACCTACTCAGGAGGTCGACAATCGTTTACCCTTATGGCTAAACGAGCTCTCGATTCCGGCGTTTTCGGCGCTCGACAATGTCATCAGTTGATTACTTTGCCCGAAACCTGCACTAATCATGGACCTTGGACCCTCATGGTTGGACTCCCCAGGAGAAAAGAGCCTTTTATCTCCTATAAAATATATTTCGGCATTTGCGCCAATGCTCTTCTGCGTCTCTGAATGAGGAAATTGAGAGCGGAGACAAATACACTCCCGGAAAAGGAAATAGGGACGCTAGAACGAGCGATGCTACAGCCACCAATCTTAATTCATTTATTGAAGGCATCAAGGTGTGCAAATCGTCACTCGCTCATAGTGATCGACGTCAATCACTCATAATCACTCATAATCGTCAATCATAGTGGCGTGATACAATCATGCGAAGGCAATATAATCAATACTTTGTGTGGGCCGCGCGCAAGCTACCCAACGACGCTCCCGGTGGTATCATACCCTGCGTGTCAAATGGCTATAAGATGATTACATAGCGACACCGGGATGCCAGTTGTCGCAGTTATTGATTATTTACATTCCTCGATCTCTCGATCCCTCCAATAAATGGTAAACAGTTGGCGGCTGTAGCATTGCTCGTGCTAGGTGTTCCTATTTCATTTGCCTGCCCTTTGCTTGCACGTGCACTTGCGGGCCTGGCGGATTTATTTTTTCATCATAGAAAATTGTTGAAGTTGAATACAAAGGAAAAATATGAGGCGACATCCCCAGGAGATCACCTCATCCTGCACTAACCGGATGAGGAAGCTCAGACTTGGAACATCTGTAGTGAACTGCAGCATTAAACGGGGAACATCCACCCGCAAGCGTGAACGTCGCCACGAACTTCGTAATTAGGCAACAGACCCCGGGAGCAAACAACGTCTGGCCAACATTACCTACGAGTGGGGGAGCTTGGGCTTACATCGCAGTGGGCTGCCCATGTCGGCCCAACAGCGGTGCTAGGCGGCAGCCAACGTCTGTCAGGATGAGACATCTATCTCAGTTATTTGAATGAAAAGCTTCCCACAGAATAAGCGAGATGGCGTGTATGTAGCCACTATTACAACAAAAAGCTTCCCACTCTTGATGCGAAATGGCGACTATGCAGCAGCTATTTCAGTGTTATCAAGGAGTGCTTCATTAATTTAAGACTCCAGAATCTTTCTTGCGGTACTTTATCCATTTCCAATGATAACGTAAAGGAAGACACTGTTCATTTGTTTAAACAGGTTCAGCAGTCCAAACAGACTCTTTTAATCGTGGAAGAAGGATGATTCATATTGGAGCTTCACTCGATTTAGGGAGGATAAAAGTATTAAATTTTTTCCGTGGAAGCTACGTCTCATTCATCTCGGGAAGGTTTGGGTGGGATTAAAGATATGATGATCCGAATTCTTTTCTGACAAGAACGTCCATAGCGGATGAAGAGTCTAATTAGTGATTAGTGAAAGCACAATGCGGCTTAAATCATGTTATGGAAAATGAAGGCTACAAAGGTAACATTAGGAGGGAGTACTACTTCTTGGAGTACTTTCAGCAAGACTTAGAGAGGCTTGGTGGCAAGTTCCCAGGTAGCTAAAGCTGAACAATTAAAATTAAGGTAGGAAGGAACTCAAAAGTCAAGGCTTTGGGATTTAATATTCAGCTCATACTTATTGTAGAGGGTCTCAAGAGGAGAGGAAGGAGGGGTCTCGCAGTGACCTCCGACCTTCAGTTTTGCTGAAGTTAATGTTTGAAGTTACCGCTCGATGTCCTTTCCCTGGGTTGCAATGAAATAAACATAACTTTCATACCATTTGGTATAGAGATGTACAATTAACGTTTTCATGCAGCTAAGACTTTGCTCTTTCAAATGGATTCATGTGATGCGTCCTTGAGTGAAAGGTCAAAGGTCAAACAAGCTATTAACTGACAGAGGTCCAAATTGTAAATATGCTTATTCGGCTGCCATTCCGGTCACGGATTCATTTCGCACAAAATCTAACTACCAAAGTTTAATCATACTCTAGGGTAACCTCCTGCAAAGTGGTACGTCTTTTCTTCAGAGCATTTTCGAGATTTTCATCAAAATGTAACCAAAATATCAACAAGAAAACGCGACTTCAGAGGTTCCCATGGCGTAACTCGCCTCCGATGTAACTAAGCGAAAAATCCTCTTTAATTCTGTTAGAGTAGAATCTCTGAATTCTGAAGACGCCTTCATCGGCAGAATCCGTGTAGATTGTGCCATTAAATATCCTCTCAAAGGAGAGCGTTTTGCAGGCTCTTCTTCCCAACGTCCTCACTCCCCTTTGCCTGGGTCACTGCGCAAGGTGCCTCACTTAGCTTTTGCATACCGCAGCTTCAGAAAAAGAGAGTTTCGTCGCTCGGATGATCAAAATAGCCTGAGGCTTCGCCGTATGCCTTCGTTCAGTTCTCCCCGTGCCATGAACCATACGAGATGAGAGATCCTGAATACAATATCATTGGAGCGAGTCAGCGGGGACAAAAAATATATGCTGTATCAAAGAAGACTGACACATTTGACTCGACAATTTATAAGAATTTTAAATTGTGTGCTGATGAATCGAAATTGCATTTTTTGGTAATATTCTGCAAGATTTAAATTATATTTGCTTAAAGGGGAAGTAGCTTATCGTACGAGGATTTGGGAACAGTTTCTCACAGGCGGCTCTATTGTGAAAGCAAAAGGTGCGTTTTCGATATGAGTTAGGCGTCTTGCAGGAAACTGAAACAAGCACTAAATTTACATACCGAATATTGCAAAAGGCAGTTCCACAATCTACGGATGATAAGTTACTTTGAGTTTTTTAATGGTGGGTTAAACTTCAAACCTTGAAGAATAATAATCTACGGTACTAAAATTTGAGAATGATCAGGATGAAGGTTCTCTTGTAAATATCAGTTGAGGGAAGTCTTCTATGACACACCCTGTATTGTCCGAAAATGAAATCTTACCCAAAGCCAGCAAAAATGATACAAGAACCCAATCAGTAAAACGCTTGCCAATCAATCGGGACATTGAAAGCCATGCACATGCGCAATGTAACAGATGATGGGGAGTGAGGACATAGGAAGGAACAGCCCGGGCGACTCCTATGTTCCGAAACTTTTTTCTATCTTTTTTCGTCTTGGTCGAGCGTTCGTAGCGTGAGGACGTGTTCAGGTTCTGTCAGCTAAGTCGTGAGTTAGTTGTTACCTGACTACTTTGAAGCAGTATTCATAAGTTTTCTGATATCTACCTCCGACTTCACATTAGATCAGTATCAATCAGCTTAATTACTTAATTTGTTAGCGCATTACTCGCAGTATTCCTTTTACTACAAGGACTAGGACAGTACAGTCTTACCGGGTTACAACTAGTGTGAAGTACTGCAAAGTATAAGTCTTAAGCAGTAGGAGTGTCAATAGGGATCAATAACATTAAGTTAGTAAGATGCCTAGGATGTGTGGATGCGTTCGGTGCGGGGAGCTTTAGACGGCCGCGTCTTGGTGTGCAGGAAAGGCAGGGAAGAGTCAAGCGTTTCTACGCGAATGCACGCAGCTTACGTAATAAAATAGACGAGCTGAGGGGGCGGGCACTAGACAACGGTTTCGATGTCATCGGAATAACCGAGACTTGGTGTGGTTCCCACATTTCGGATGAGGAATTCCAGATCGAAGGGTACGACATTTTGCTGAAGAATAGGCTCGGCAGAAAGGGGGGAGGAGTCGCGTCGTACGCTAAAACCGAACCGGGCGTTTGCGTCAGAGAAGATCTCACCTCGGATAACTGTGGAGCAATCGAACACTTATGGTGCGAGATCGGTGGGGCAACTGGGAAGATCGTGATAGGAATTTGCTATAGGCCCCCTAACTCTTCTCTCGAGGATGAAGCAGCTTATTTTGCACTCGTGCGTAAGATCGGCGAGATCTCGAAGCAGGTATTGCTCTTCGGCGACTTTAACATGCCAAACATAGATTGGTCGGTGCCGCAAGGGGGGTGGGAAAGGGATAGGGAATTTCTCGTTGCGGTTCAGGACGCTTTTCTCGTTCGTTACGTAAACGAACCGACTCGCGAGGAAGCTNGGAGGTGACCTTGGCGCGCATCTAGGATATTTCCATCACCGAGAAGACGATCGTGAATACGATAGGGAAGTTGGCGGTGGGCAAGGCGACCGGCCCCGATGGGATTCCTGCGAGAATCATTAAGAAAACCGCGAGAGAAATATCGATTTGTATTCGAAAGCAGCTTTTCGCGCGGGGAAGTACCTAAGGACTAGAGACTAGCAAACGTAGTACCGGTTCGTTAAGAAGGGCGAAAAGAGTCATCCAGGAAATTACTGGCCGGTAAGTCTCACGAGTATCTCAGGGAAGATCATGGAGAGGATACTAAGGGACCATCTCTTGGATTTCCTTGAAGGAAACGCGCTCATTCGGGACTCTCGACAGGGCTTTAGGAGGCGTCGAAATCGTCTCACCGATTTGCTCGAATTCTACGACTGGGCGACGGAAGAGAGGGATGAGGCTAATCCCGTGGGCATCGTAGAGATAAGGCTCGGTCCTTGGACCGCTTCTGTTTTTGGTCTACATAAATGATTTGGATCTCGGCGTAGCGGGTAAGATAAGTAAATTAGCCGACGACACCAATATAGGTTTTGCCATAAGGGGGAAGGCGGATAGGGCTAGAGCCGAGCGAGATTTAAGTCTTTTGGACGAGTGGAGCAAGAAATGGCTCATGAGGTTTAATAAAAGTAAGTGTAAAGTTCTCCACGTCGGTCGAAACAACGGTAGGTCTCTCGACGCGTTCGGTGATGTTAAATTGGATGAGGCAAACGGTGAGAGTGATTTAGGAGTTTCTATCGACGAGGACCTCAAGTTTTCCTCGCACGCGCAAGCGACGGGGGCCAAATGCAACAGGATTCTAGGTTACATTCGTCTGTCGGTTGCAAGTAGGACATCTCGCGTTATTCTTCCGTTGTATGCGGCGCTGATAAGACCCCAGTTGGAATATTGCATCCAGTTTTGGAGGCCTACAAATAATGGCGATTTGTTGGCGCTCGAGGGAGTACAGAGGAGAGCCACAAGAATGATTTAGGAGGTTAGGGGACTATCATACGAGAAGCGTTTAGAAGTGTTGAGACTGTACTCGCTCGAACGAAGGTTAAGGAGGGGCGATCTCATCCAGGCTTTCAAGATAATTAAAGGAATAGATAATGTCGAGTGTGGTAGGTTTTTCCAGTTTGATGACAGCAAGAGAACGAGAGGTAACCGACTTAAGTTGCGCAAACCGCAGGTGCGGCTCAGGTCGAGACAGGAATTCTTTACTTGCAGAGTGGTGAACGCGTGGAATGCGTTAGATGACGAAGTAGTGGCTGCCCCGCGCTGTGACTATCTTTAAGAAGAAACTAGCTAGTCGGCCCTCACCCTCTCATCGGTACATGAGTGCACTCGTCGAGCACTAGGGGAAAATATGAGGAGAGATCTGCAGGAAAGAATCGCATCCCACTAGACCGGATGTGAAAATAGAAGAATTTGAACCCCCAACCCCACAATCGGGCGTATCGTGAATGTCACTTACCAAACCTGCTGACTCAGAACGATGAGGGCTCATACGCGTTCTTGGCCGTCCCAAGAAGGAATGCATGACTAGGTAGCATTCGGGGGCAGTCCAAGTTTTTCTGTGATCCCAAGAACATGGCACCCACTTCATTCCCCCTTTTCTCAAAGGCAAGTTGTACATTTTGGAGTTCTGATGTATTCTAATGCTGAAATTCTTTCATAAGAGGAAGAACGTCATGGAATATAATTACGTGGCGAATGACAATTTTTGAACTGGAGCTCCAAAAACTCCATTGCTTTTCTGTCCATCAAGATACCCACCCCAGTATAACGCAAACCTATGGGTACCCCTAGGATGCATGAGCCGAAATTTTTTTCCAACCTATAGGTCTGAATTTGCGGTTGCTGTGGGATCAGCTTTAGCTGAAAATATCCACAGCAGTCAAGTAACTCTCTATTCTTAAAAACCTTTAAAATTACCTCATGTTCCAAGATTCCACAGAAAGACCTTGCAGGAGGTTAGAAATGACGGTTCCCCTAATATCCTGGTTTTCAGTATCCTAGAGGTCATTTACAATCTCCTTCATTTGTAAATGTTGTCTACTTTCGTTTACAATGTTTCGGCGTAGAATGCATGGGTGGTTGTGATATATTCAGCAGTGTTTCTCATCTCATCGGAGAAAAGCATAGTGTTCTGTGACAGTGTTTGACTCGGTTGTTCTTGTGTCGAGTACATGCACTCCCATTCACACTGAACGCACTCAAATAATTATATTTTTTAATGCATCCTAGGATTTCCTGGATATTTATGTGAAAAGATGCATCCGGAGAAGAAGCATATTCTCCGAGAAATATCCTCTCACATCTAAGTAAGTCCCCATCAATAAAGTCGTGAAAATTTATCAATAAGCAGTTGCAAAGCTTTCTCTCGCAGGCGAACCCATGATCCTGTGAGAAAACGTCGAATTAAGGCTCTGATAAACAGCTGCTTCGTTTGTGGCATAGCCTGCTTCATCTTCATCATCGCTGACGTCAGTTTGGATGCTTATTCTTGCAAGGTCAAGAAGATGCAACAGGGAAAGGTAAATGTATGGAAAATTACCAATTACGCTCAAATTTAAAACGAAAAATAACATCAGCAGTCATGAAAGGGTAACATAGGGTGCGCCAAAAAAAGACAGTTTTCACTATACTGCTCTCACTTCATATACAGGGTAAATCAAAAGTCCGGACACTTAAGGAACTGAGCTCAATAAGTGTTTATTGCACGAAATGTTACAATATTTGTTGCAATATTACAATATGTAGTCCATCGTTCTCCAGACATTTCTGAATTCTTTTTCCAAAATCGCTGTGGACTGATTCCCGGACATGAGCCTGGAATGTAACATTTGGTGCAATAAGCACATATTGAGCTCAGTTCCCTGTGTCCAGAATATTGACTCATCCTGTATTGTAATGCGGTTCATGGCATTTGAAATTGGAATGACTAAGATATAAAATGCCTTCCTAACATTTCAAAACTGTACAGTATAGGATTTTCAACAGTTTCAGAATTCTGAAGCTTATATGAAAACACAAGATAGTTTTTTTTTTTAGCTGTGGGGATAGTCGGCGGCGGCTGAAAGTCACAGGCAATCTACGCCCGAGTGCGCGGGAACGCATTTTTCGTTTATCGTTCATATAAGGTCCCTGATTTCTAAAACTGCTTAATGTCTTTGAAATGTAAGTTGGCAATTTCAAAGTAAAGCCATTCCACTTTCAATTGCCGAAACTTCACTGAAATATATGCTGTGAATGTTGTATAGTGTGTCGTTGAAGACTTTCCAGTTATTTTGGCCCCCTTGTAGTTTTCCAAACTATATTTGGCAAAACTCTGAATTTTGAGCTTTTTGCCTATTGCCGGAAGCCGTTCCTCCTGCTTGAAAGTTAACCTCTCTAGTGACATTTGATGCGGATATCGAATCGCGGAATCGGCATTCTGAGCGTCACTGCACTTCAGATCAGATGTAGATGGTGCTTCCCTTTTCTCGTTCAGACCATTTTTCGAAACCGGGACCTCTTGGCAAAGGTTGAAAAAGACGAAGTTTCAGAGTATAGGATCATTCAAGATGCGGTTACAGCGTCCTCCCTGGCCTCCACTAAATATCAAGATGTCACGTGGACGACGCACGGAACAATCCACCACCTGCGACGAGCTGTCCCACTCGCCGATGCTTGGCAGGTATGAGCAATTGTCAGATTATGCGATCGAGTTTCCAGACAATAGGGAGACAGATTCTCCTGGAGTTGTAATTCTTCAAAGTTCCCAAATCCACTTGCCCTGACTCAGTTCGCAGCCACATGGAGAATTCTACATGAAAATAACCAATTATGCCTTAAATTATTCATCAACAAAGTAACCCTTACTTGAATGATGCAGCAATTCCGTCTCTCGCTCCATTTCCATTAGACAGTCTGTGTAGCCCCTAGAGGGCGACAATGTCAACCTTCACATTTTTCTTACAATGAATGCCTCTGCCTCTACACATTCTGCCAACTAGGACTCTCAGCAATGGGTTTTATATGGTAAATTCGCATTGGATTGAATAATAATATAATATTAACATATTTAAACTTTGACGGGTGTGCCCCTAGCGAAAGTGCTCGGAAAATAAAGCATTATGCTCCAGGAAGCCCTGCAGGAAACATGTGGAAACCTTTTGAGACGAATAGTAAGAAGAGTAAAGCATGTTTTAAGGAGAATCACAGGAACGGAATACTGCCAATATAGGCATAGTAAGATAGGTTTTAGAGGACACTGCAAAACTTTTCGGTGAGAAGCGATATTGTTAAGCCAAACCTGGGCAATTTTCTGGGAAACTTGGCATAATAAATAACGCAAGAGTAACGAAATATTCCTTTTGTATCTTTTCTGGGACGAGGGAAAATTCTTAACCGGGAAACCGGCGTGAAACTGGATTACCAATTCTTAATAAGAATTCGTATGGTGGGGGCTATGATTACCACGGCACTCAAAATGGATAAACAACGCCCTTAGGTTTCACCTGACTTCTGGAAAGAATAATGAAAAGGTCTTTGAAAAATTAAAAAAATATCAGGTAAGACTTAAATTTATTTAATCGTGATACTCATATGGATGAATGTTTTTTGAAGAAGCCCACAGATTTATTGCAATTTCCTGGTAAAGCGCTGGATGATCATCGGTAGTTCATGGTCATCAACATTTTTATGCGGTGTAGCTGACATTTTTAGACTGCCATAACCAGATGCCGGGATATCTGTGGGATATTTAGGCTGCAGGATATTTACATTCTCCATGAACAGCCTCACATTTATTTTTCTAGAATACATTTACTTTAGAGAGTGCGGTGGGATGCGTTTTTCCCCCACTTTAAAACAATATGTGAAGAACTTGATGGTAAGTTCTGTCAGAGATGTCGTGTTTTCGAATCTCAAGTGCCATGACTTCGTAACGTGATATCACTGCAGCCAGGAAATTCCCCGTTATCTGACGATTATGGCACTTCAGGCGGAGTATGCCCTTCCTGTTTCTTCCTTTAAATAGGTGATGATCTCAGATATTAAAGAAGTTATCATTAAAATTAATCATTTGCAAAACTAAAAAGTTCGCATTAAAGATTCTTTTTTTTCCTGCGAAGAGAGAAATTAAATCCAAGCCTGTAAATAGCCATACCAAAATGTCTTTGTCCATTCTCCTTAGTTGGAATATATGCCATATATAATAATAATACATTAACGTGTTAGCTGTTAACGTTTTCTCCATGGTTTTTCACAGGGACCGGTGTCAATAGCCCTGTTTGTTGGGACGGAGAATGACATCCAGCCCACCCTGAAAGCCATCGATTGCCTTCGGACCTCCCATCCATCAGTTAAACAACACGTCACTTTCAGCTTTGCCTTTCACCGCAAGATCAAACAAGATGATTCGGATTGGAAGTTCTGGAATGGAAGCTGTGATGCCATCGACGAGAACTTAGAGCAACTTTCATCAAGAACGGAAAACTTCTTCGGAATCCGAGTTCCCTATCCTATCGGCCTGATGAGAAATTTGGCGAGAAAGAGTACTCGAACCCATTTCTTTGCAATATGGGACATTGACTTCACTCCCAGCCATGGGATTCGGACAGACTTCCTGCAAATGGTGACAAGAGAAAGTTTTCTGAACGAAGAGAAATCATTGTACATCATACCCGTCTTCGAAATAAAGAAAGACGAACGCATGCCGAAGGATAAGGCAGAGCTCAAGACTTTGATCCAGAAGGGTATTGTCCGACAGTTTCACATTAATTCGAGTCCTCTAGCTCATGTAAGAAAATCCAGTGTCAAAATTATGTTCCTTCATCGATAGAAATCATATCATTTTCCCTGCAAAATATGCAGAATGCAAAATTCCCTGTATACAGGGTTATTGTAAAGTCCCTGTGCAACTTTAAATTTTAATCACTTTTGATATGCACATAATAGAAACAAAATGTAAGCGGCACATGAAATTACAATTATTAAAGTTAGTTTCACCCAACTCCAAATTCCTAGGCAGTAAAAATTTAAATTGTAGTCCAATGGGTACAGGACAGGTGAATGAGGTGGCCAAGATATTGGTCCACATATATCATTCCACTCGACTAGTAAGACTTCATTCAAGAACTGTCTCACATTCAAAGCATAGTGACAGGGAGCAGAGACTTGCTGAATGTACGTGTCGTTTAAAATATTTAATCGTCTAAGTTAAGGGAGAAACAAATTAGACTACTTTTTATGGGGCCAAGTTAAGTGCCTCGTAGTCATCAATGGCACATCATTCCATGAGAGTATGGCCATCTCAAAGGCAATTAATGAAATCTCTCGTCAGCAACTGGAGAATTTCTTTAAGTCTTTAGCGAATCGGATTGAGCGATATATCATGAAAGTATGGCCGGAAATGAACGGAAGCCATTTGTGGGATGCTCAGTTTATTGAGAGTTCTGGAATCCTTCAGGGACCAACTGATTACTCAAGATGGTTGAATCTGCCTCCCAGCAAGGAAATGAAGGCTGTTTACGAGGTGGAATGGGGTTTCCTCTATGAGCCCTTCTTCATCCTCACCACATCAGCCCCCAATTACTTCGAAGGATTCAAGGAGTACTCGTACGATCGAGGAACCTATGTGAGTTTTCATACATTTTCTTATCCAAAAGAAGATGGAACATATTTTGGCTATAGAAGAAAATATAGGCAATTTTCCTATGAAAACTTCTAATGAAACTAAAGAAGTGTAGTATTTCATGAGGACTTTCAGGAAAAACTATTATTACGAACTTGGAAGCGAAAGCCTACCAAAATCAAGATAAATATTGAAGTGCTACGACTAAAGATACCATGAAATTAAAGGCTAATATGCCCTTGGAAGCTGAAATTTTTTAAGCCTCCAGTTATTAAGGCACTGCCAATAGTAAAATTTATATGATTTTTAGGTGCAGTGTATTTGCGCAACTACTTTAGGAGAGACATGTCTCCGAATGCATTTTCTCCCCAACCAAAAAGAAAAGAAAGAAATGGCTCAAATATGATATCCCATTCTAGAAATGCCCGCGAATATCATATGTTTATGAAATAATTCCTTAGGGAATTATTTCAATGCCTCCCTTTGGGGAGGCATTTTCCAAGAAATGTTCATTTCGCTCTCGTAAACAGGCTGATACATAAACTTGAAATTAGCTTAAGAAATAGTTCTAAGAAAGTTGATTTCAATTACTTTTGACTTTTGAAGTCCATCTCTTTGGGAGATAAATGTTGACTTAGGAACGTTTTCACCAAATTTTTTTTTTCCCTCCATCAAATTGAGCAGGTCTAAAAACCTGAAAGTGGTAGGGAAGTATCTGTTGTGTCGGTCATTACATTAATTATTCTATATTTATGTTACTTCTAGGGAGGCTATATTTTTCCTTGCAATGCCCCACACCGCGCGCTTAACTAGAGCAGACATAGCAGCATTGAGGTGGGATTTGCTCCCGCATCCGCCCTACTCGCCAGATCTGGCTCCCAGTGACAACCACTTCATCAGCGAGATGAAAAAGCCTCTGCGAGGAGTGCGTTTTGATTCCCTCAATTCAATGAATGATGCATTAGACAAGGGGATCAGAAACACTCCAGGAAAATTGTTTTCTGACGGTCTAGGGAAACTGATTCCATGCTGAAGTAAGTGCGTCGAACTCGGGGGGACTGTTGAAAAGTCAAAGTATAATGGTGATGAACCCAGAAATTATAAAGAAATTCCCAAAACTTTCTGAATACCCCTCGTAAATACTGTAAATTGCTTGGGTACCCGTTTCGCCAAGTGTACGTTTGAATATTCTCATGTATTTGTCCGTGGACTATTCTTTAGGCGTGCGAACTGAGAGCAAGTGGTTGGAAATTCCTCGTCCTGAACAACGCGTTCGCTGTCCACGAAGGATTCAAGTCATCCGCTTCTCTCGGATACTTCTTGAAGAAGGAACAGAGGATAGACTTGATGAAGACGGCATTCAACCACCGCATTTACCGAGCCGAGCTTTTCGCGAAAATAGGGAGCAAAGCCAAGAAGTGCTCCTCCTTCTACTACCGATTCCTTGAAGTTTTTTTTGTGCTCGCCGGACATTTATGAGGAATATGCGCTCATCAATATAAGGGAACATCCAAAACGTCTTCACATGTGTCCTTGATGCGATTCTTCAATGCTCAGACAGCAACTGGCGAGTCTTAATGTTTTGTGGGAAATCCCTTGACCCAATTTTATAAATTAAAACGGATTCTGAAATTCTCCCGAACTGAAAGTGGCTAAGAAAACATTGGAGCTCTCCTAAAAGAGCTCTCCCTCCTCATCTCGAAAGATCGCGATGAGGCTTCATGCACAAGGAGGACGAGCAGCATTAATTCTCGAAGGAAATCTTACAAAGCAAAAACACCACAGTTGACACGGAATTCTTTAAGCATCTCTAGCCATCTTACCCCGCTCGTCTTAAAGTTATAAGAGATAAGATGCAGCCCGGGAGGGAGAGGGCACGCAAAGTACTAAGATACATGTTTAGATGAAAAATTAAATGCTCTTTCTCATGATGTGCGAGTTCTTTTTCCTAGCTCTTATAGTTTAGGCCAGGGCTTCCCAACCTTTTTCACGCGTGACCTCCTAAATCACGATCATACCATTCAGAACCCCAAGAACTGGCCGAAGTTCGACAGGCTCCCCCACCAATGCGCTAAAATCTCAAAGAAAAACAAAACTTAGTTTTTAGCTGCTGGTTCGTGACCCTGGGTTGGGAAGCACTGGTTTAGGCTATGGAGGCGTTCTATCCATATGCAACATTCGGTAAAATGATAGTTGATTGACCCAACATGATCCTCAAGTGCCGAGTGACTCATGAAGGACTCTTACCGCCAGGGGCAGGGTAGATTAGAAATAGTAGACTGAATAAAAGGTAACGATCCTTTGAGTCACGAACGTAAGCAACAAATTGGAGCTAATTATTCTCCATTTTGAAATATCATCAATAGATCGCCTCATGAAGCGTATCGTTTCCATGACGCTGCAACACGTCGTATATCCTAATCCGAGGGGACATCCGGGTGAAATAATAGCGAGGCATGCTTTCTCACATCTCACGACCTTCAAATACACCCGGTATGTACGGTGAGACGGAATAGTCCGTCTCATTCGCCCGTCATCTTACGAATTGAGCGAACGCCAAGATCACTTAGATCGAGTCCAGATATGGTCCTATAGGCATGCAAGGACGAGGATGCAAATGAGCTTTGCGGAATCGTGTTGAAGTTTTCCTTTCTATCTTGAAACTTATAAATAAAAAAATATTTTTCGCTTCATGTTGAGTGAATATGATTACTGAGGAAGGGGAATTTGAGTGGAATCGACACTAGGAATCGCGGCTGACCATGCTAAACAAGTACTTACCTGCTACCCAACTGTTCGTGTACTCATGGTATTCCTTTGGTATTTCTCCCTAATGTTGAAACAAAATGATTTACAAAATAAAGATATCTTCCGACATTTAAAATAAAAGATCCACTGAAAACAGCAATGCATTATTGTGGAAAGTTCAAAGTACACAAGTACTTTGAATGGAATCCCGAAATGATATTAAGACTAAACTACCTTTTCAGAGTTTCAAAGGCGCATTCTGAAACTGAAGAACTTCTGTGTCACGCAATTTTTTTAAAACTGAATTTGTGGCTTGTTCTTCCACGCCTTCAGGCCCGTCCCATAGATAAGCCCTGCATATCAAGGCACGAAGGGCAAATTGAACGTGCTTTCAACTGGCAATGATTGAACTACATTGTAGAGCCCTGCGCGGGCCTCTCTCCCGATACCCGATCCGATAGGCCCGATTCAAGTCATGGCACGCAGGCGAACGGAAACCCGAATTCTAACCCAACCTCACGGCCCGGCCTGGCCCGATCCGAGCCAAAATTAAACACTTTAATTTAAGCTTTCCTGTGCATTTCCTCATAGTTCATCGTTGCTGTGTAAAATCAGGAGGTTGTCAACTGTCGACTGACAAGAGAAAATATCTTAGAAGAAAAGGAGTCATACAGATTCCGGTGTCAAATGGCACCAATGCCCCCAGCTCAGATTCTTCCTTCCTTTATTTACACCCAATGAAGTACTTCCCTTCATTCGGATTACATGCATAAGATTCCAATCATGACGCAGAGTTTCCAAGATCTGAGACCAGAGGAGCGATAGAGTAGAAAATGCAATTTAAAAATTCGGCTCGCCCCGACTCCGACTCGGAAAAGGATATTTGGAATTTCGGCCCTAGACGGCCAGCTGCCCGTGCAGGGCTCTACTACATGGGCAAAACGTTGAACTTGGTGGACCGGAAAATCATAATACATGAGTCCTTGAGGTATTTTGCATTGTGCGCGTTGATACTTGAGAAAATTCGCAAGTTTGGCATTCCAGATCCATGAAACTCAAAGTTCATGCTGCAGATCTGACAGATTCACTTCTTTGAAACAGCGATGAGGTGAAAATGAATCCCTTCGCTTGTCTTTCTTGTCTCATGAGTTTAAATTTGCATATCGTGGGATATGCAAATTTAAACTCATTTAAACTAAAAGCAGGAACAATTTTATCCCATGCTGCAGGGCACCTACCTCCATCTGCCTGCAGAGCATTTCCTAAGTGTAGAATCGCTAGAGGTCAAAAGTCGTCTGCAGACGGGATATCCACGAATCACTCACATATCCTGTCCCCATTGAGACTTGATGAATTTAAACATGATTCAAAATGCGAAGCGCACTTTGTAACTAAATAGCAACCAGGTCACAACTGACCAGGCACAACTGATCCCGCCAGCCAAAACAAAGAAAATAAGGTCCTGCTTTTTTTTTAGCCTGAAAACCTGAACCTTTAAGTCTCCATAAACGTCAATGATGAAATCCTTCAATATATGTTCACCTTCACATGAATAACTTTCCACGAAACGTCCATTCGTCGTCATGAGTATCAATAATTATTTTTCAACCCTCTTTAGGTGCAAACAGGTAGGATCGAGGAAACGAAATTTTCCCAATATTCCTCCTTTTAAATGACATCCCATGAGGTTTCCAAGAATATATACTTTCCATGCTCTCAGCATATCAGCATCACCATGCTGATATATGAAATATCAGCTTTCACTGATTTTCGAGTTCAACGTAAGAGGCACTTATCATGGACCAAAGCAGAGAAATATCGGAAATACTCGCTTGTCTACCATACTGCATGGCCTGACCAAGGCAAGACATTAAAAATCAGACCATTTTGATTCAATGGAATGCTATTTCTAGGCCCGTCCCAGATGGATATTCTCTCCCCGGCCGTTTATGGAAGAGTTTTTCAGCCAAGTTTCATTTCCTTAAATGATTAAGGGTAGGCTCTACCCTTAGATTCCAATCTGAAAATTGAATCCAAATTGAAAAGCACTCCCTTGCAAAGTACCCACACTCACCCCCATAAAAAAAATATATATATATGCCTTACGGACTAAGAGGCCCTACCATTGAATGTAGTAGCAAGCAAGTCATAAGTATTAGTCAGTACCTAATATCTATATCTGAAAAACGGCAAGATCGATCGCAAAACCACGAGATCAGCCCAAAGAGATTTTCATCACGAGACAATACACTAAGTGGCATTTCATAAATTGGGCGCGTTTTCATGGAAATCGACCAAAACCCTTGCGCCGTAGAGTCTCATTATAACGGTCTGATTACATTCTCTAAAGCCAAGTGGAGAACGTGTTCCTAGCAACCGAGGAATATGCGTTGTAAATGCATGTAAATGATATCCGACACCCCCTCCCCTTGTTCCCCATTTACTAGTCACCCAGGATGGTTCTGGCGAGAGCCTCCATGGATATGAAGAGCAGAGGGTCCGCATTCCCCCGAGAGGGATTCACGTCTACTGTAGACAGGGGAGGAAAGGAAAGTGAAGCCAGGCTTTTTCCTTCCATGGCGTGGAGATGATAGTTTGATTCGAAAATGACTTCTGTATATAATAACCTGTCCATGTAAACGGTTAAGTATGTTCCGCCACATTAATCGATAGTGTAAACTCTTTGGTGCGAGGGGAGAACAGCTTGCAACAACGATCTGAGAGCAAGTTTTCTGCACTGTGATATGGCTTTTTTCACATTTTTCTAAGTCATCTTTCAAATCTCATTTGCGTGCATGGAGGAGCACAACTCAAGTAGGAGAACGATGCGAGAGAGTCGGAGTAATAAGCACAAAATTAGTAAAAATTTGTTTTGATTTATTCGGAAGAAGACATTACGTTTTGAAACGGTATGATCACACCGACGTCTGGAGGCGATCGAATCCAGAACGCGGAAAGTGAAGGGAGGTGTGGAAAAAGGGGAAAACTTCGTCCCGATGGAGGCATGTGAGATTTTAAGAAATGTTTTCCGTCGGAGTGAGCCCCAAGAGGAAAGAGAGGGGCGGGGAGACGCTTTGCGACGTCTATCAAACACCTTCGCCCTAGCTCATTTTTCAGGAAGGGTAGGACTCCCCGCTTGGTAAAGACTTTAAATACAGTGTACGTTATGTCTCAGATGATCGAGTGTTATATTAATATTATACATTTTTCTCCAACAGGCGGTCATCAAGAGGTCACAGCATGACTTTGGTGTTAGCAATTTTTGTTGCTGTGTCACCTGTTCTTTCGAAGGGAGATACAAGAGCATGGCTTGCGAGAACAGCAAAAAAAGAAGAGATCCGCCGAAGTTCTCGGTTGTCTTCTGAGTCTTTCCGACAGTTACTTCATGGAAAGCTTTCGAGAAAAAGCCCGAATATTTGGGGCTACTCATGAATGACTGAAATTTCTACTTTATTCACCCCTAGTGTTATTCTTTCCTTAACACTTCACAGATATTTTAATCATCTGTAAGTAGTCAATAATACTTAAACCATGACTCAAGTAATGTTGAATATCATCTGGACACGATCGCCTTCCTGCAAATCCTCTTTCTTAATATTATTCCCATTCCAATGACAATGCGATCTTAATACCGAAACGAGAAAGAGGCATCCGCCTCCCCCAGAAGCAGGCAGACACCTGCGTGATTAATGTGATGTAATTAGAGGCTACTCTCACTCCACATATCCTTCGGTAGGGATCAGGATTTAGATTCATCCTCGAAGACAGAGCGCCGTGGTCTCATGGAGTAATATGACCTTGCAAACTTTTTTGTGTCCATTATCCTGCTTAAAATCATTCTGGTCCTGTTTGGTTGGATTGCCACTTTGGTCGAATATGTACAGCGGGTTAAAAACCTTCCCTGGCGTTAATCGTGCATAAAATATCAAGTACTGGTCCAAAAGTACTAGAGACGCGTACTGATTGCATATACAGGGTAATTAACCATGTTGGGCAAGTAGTCGCCATCACATTTCGCAGTCAGGAAATCTGTTTGTTCGCATGTCTCGCTAGATGTCTCACCTGACATCTGTTGATGTGACGTTGACGGACATCGTTCTCTCAATGTTGATCTTTTCAACATCGAATCAACATTGAATTAATGTTAAAGGATTGATGCCATACTAAAGCGCCTTTTTAA
This sequence comes from Darwinula stevensoni, assembly GCA_905338385.1. Classification (NCBI taxonomy): domain Eukaryota; kingdom Metazoa; phylum Arthropoda; class Ostracoda; order Podocopida; family Darwinulidae; genus Darwinula; species Darwinula stevensoni. Next base: position 96,690 of record CAJPEV010000293.1, read on the forward strand.
TATTCATGTATAAACAATGCTGACGCAGTGAAGTTGTTTCACGTGAGTCTGTCCTTTCTTTGGATAACCTATAGTACTTCGATACTTGTCAAAGGCATTCAACATACTCAGGTAGTCACGTTACGCAGCAATGATGAAAAAAAGATAGAAATAGGAAATTCTGTTCGAGATGACCATGCATCATAAAGATCGTCCAAGAATAACACTTCTATATTATTAGTCAGGAATATAGGAATTATTTCAGCTGCCATTACAGTTCAAGCTTAATTATGACATATCTACCTAGTGTCGTTACGTCATTTGTCCTACACCAAGCCCTTGATGGACTATCCCTAACACGTCGGTGCCTATTTCGGGAAATAGGTCTAACACAGTAAGGTTTTGATTCCTTGCTCCTAGTTATGCGAGCCGAAAATGCTATTCTGCCTGTTTGATGAGACGAAATTAATCTGACGAAATGAGAAATGAAATGTCTTTTTTCCTCTAAATGGAACGTTTATCTTGAAATAAATACTTCCTGGTAGATCGACTGAAGTAATTGCAAGCACTGATGGAGTAAGCATTTTAAAAAATAATAATTTACTGCAGATACTTCGACCGTGAATAGTCCAGCATTGAATTAATGTTGGCCCAATGTGGGAGGATAAACGGTGGCGGTCACCGTGTTGAATCAATGTTGATGTAACAGGGATGTAACAGGGATGTAACAAGAGCGATACATTCAATCCACACACAGTCAACTATGATTCAACGTCTCATTCCAAACACGTCGGTGTTGATCGACGCTGGTTTCTTTCGTATCCAATGCAAGAGGGAAGAGTTCCCCCACTGAGAGCCTTTAGAAGTGCCCACATTTTATTTCCAATATCTCAAAGTGGAAAGGTCAAATAAAAAATTAACTTTCCCTAGTAGCCAGAAACCATTGAATCAACATTGATTAAATGTTGATTCAACGTCTGGATAATGATTCATTGTTAGGTGCTACATGGATCCTCGATGAAGTCAGGAGACATGGTAACCTCCTTAAAAGCAAAGAAACCTCTTTTGTTTTTTACTAAAATTTTTACCTAGATGGCCCTTGTGATCCATCAGTCACCGGGCCTTTAAACTCCGTCGTCCAGGTGCCCCACCCCTGGAAACTAAGGTTTAAAGTTCAGGGTTATGGGTTACACCGATCTAGCCTCACAAATACACTTTCATTCATTGGTATGGTACATGGCTAGATTTGAACATGTCTTCAAGTCAAAAGATTAATTAGCCAGAAAAAGAGGAAATATATTTTTTTAAATTTAATCTCCTTTTTCTAATTTCACATTTATATTGAAATAACTCCACCATCTCAGATGCTCAGGCGAAAATTTATCTATTTCTTTTTACTTGCTTGCTCCGATAAAATTTTGAACAGGCGTAATTTCAGCCACCTTCTCATCTGCCATAAATCGAGCATTTTTCTTGATCGAAATGTATCCTGGGCGATTGGCCAAGCTATTCAATGAACCCTGATGAGTTACACAAAAATTATCCTAACGGTAGGCATGAAACACAAAGGATTTTCTACTGCAAAAGAATCCATTGAATCAAAGCTGATTTAATATTGACACTTCCACCGTGAAATCAATGAATCAATGTTTAGTCAACGTGGGCGTATAAACGGTGACAGTCGCCGCGTTGAATCGATGATGATTCAACATGGAAGTATTAACCTTCAACAGTGATACATTCGATCCACACCAAATCAACGTTGAATCAATGTTATGTGGTACCTGGGATAAAGAATCTTATTTTCCCTATCTAAAAAAATTATTTTTCTTTCTCTCTCTTTTACTCCTATGTTTGTATTCTTCACATAAGTGGCAGAGTAACTGTGCGAATTGATTGTTGAATAAAATGCACAGCCTAAAAATAAAAAAAATTCCAGCTGGATACAATACTGAATCCTAAAGTTGTACTCTTTAGAATGAATTGCATCAATTGCATCTTCTTTTGCGTGCAGATCGAACGCGAGCAAAAACGAACTGATTTAGAGGCGTGAGGAAACTGTATCCTAACTTCGCGAATCGAATTGCATGTCATAAAATTTGCCACGAAATTCGTCATGAAACGAAAATTTCATGAACTGTGAATCGATTTCCCGATAACATATGAGCCCTACTCGAATCACATCGGGTTCATTTCGAAGAGAGGCGGTTCTCCCGAAAGAAAAAACCTTAAACCTGGAAGAATGAAATTCATGCTATTAGGCTGTTCCAAAATAAATGTCCGAATTCGATCGCAAACTTTGAAGGGTCGTAACTCAGCTGATAATGAACATTTTTAATCGAAGTAAGCACCATCCGCTTCAACACACTTCTGCCAACGAGATACAAGCTTGTTGATCCCAGTCGAGTAGAAATCCTGGGTTCTGGAGGCGATGAAATCCTTAANATCACGTTCCACCATAGTCTTCAGAACGGCGTCGTCAAGAGACTCTTTCCGACCTCTACCTTCCTGTTCTTCGAGAGTCTCATCTCCGTTACGAAACTTTTCGAACCAGCGTCGAATGGTGCGATCCGTGACCGATCCTTGGCCGAACGCAGTGTTGATTTTATTCGCCGTTTCGGCAGCATTAGTTCCAAGTTTGAACTCGTAAAGAAAAATCGGACGAAAGTTGCGTTTCTCCATCGTTCGCTTTGGCAGCTACAGGAACGTTAGGCTAAAGATAAATAAAAAGCAACTAAGTGGCTTACATAGAGAAAGGTTTGCTGAAAAAAACGGTATATAACAATAACTGGTTATCGTCAAATTGACAGGTATAATGATAGACAAAACATTACACTTCGAAAATCGGACATTTATTTCGGAACAACCTAATAGATGAGTCATAGAGGCACTTTGCCATTTGCCATTACATTTCGAAGAGTCATGATTTATATATATATTATCTATATTGGTGATGAAGCAAAAATGACCCTTTTGCGCATTAATCATCTCGAGGGAGAGACTTCGAATTTCCTTGAAATCGAAGATCATATATTGCATGCAGGAACCGTTTCATGTTGCACCGAAGGGCAAACAAACTCGCTAGTAAGATACATAATGTTATTCTGGAAAAGGTTTCAACTTAACTCTTGTGCGAATTTTGCCGATTTTGTCTGCGAATTCCTGGATAGATATTGTATCGTCTCGTATTTCGCCACTCGTTCGACTCGGTGGATGCGGAGGTTGAATGTCTCAGCAGCTCCTTCCGCGTCTTCCTGTTCCAGACGTATTCGGACTTGGTGGATGGCTTCAATCCGTCGTGGATCACGAATTTCTCATGGCAGGCGATCTTCTTCCGCGCACGAATGAGAATGATCGAGGTTGATGATTATGGAAATGTGAAATTGTGCACTTGAATCTTGCATAGGGCGGATGTTCCGAGAAAATCCATTGGGTGTTTTTCCTTCTTCAGAAGCTTTTCTGAATATATTTTTAGGCAATGAGACATGCCCAGGGCTTTTGTTGTCATGGGGGAAATGTTTTTCTCATCAGATCAGGGACGGATTTCAATGTCATTGCATTGCAGAAAGCATGAAATCCATGATGCTATTATCCTATTAATCCTATTAATTCAAGGACGTCCGGATAAGGTATTTCCATATCCCTCCACATCGATCTACCACAACTAATCATAGTTTCATTCTCAGCTGATCTCATGATCTCAGTACAAAAATGTCCCATGCATTAAAATCAGAAGGTCGATTTTCAGACACTGACATGAAGGACAAAGCAGTCATGAATCTAACATAATTTCGGCATGATATCCGGCAAAATTGGGAGACGGGATCGGAGCCATCACGCTAAGCCTAAATGAAATACAGGTAATTTTATTTCTTATGCGAAATGGTGCAACACAAACAATAAAAGTAGTCTTTTTTACAAGTCTTTTAGTTTTTACACATCTACAAGTGAATCTTGGCCATCTTTACCATGGTTGTTCCCTTTCCTCCGAAAACCCCCCAGGAATAGCTATCCAAGAAAGGGAGAAAAAATGAAAACGGAATGATGTTCGCTTCCTCCAAAAGGGGATTCGGTGTTTTCCACAACCACGAAAAGATGATGCTTCAAATTTGCTGTAACGATTCTGTATTAAGAGAGAAAAGAACATGCCTAATTGTGTTCCTTCAGATGCTCTCTGAGAGAAATACAAGGAAGTTAAATTTTGTTACGGGATCGGGTTGAAGAAAGACAATAGACGCAACCGCGCCTATTGACCACCAGGTAAAAATCGTCTCCCGCATTGGCGGGATGGGCGAACAAAGGAAAAGCGGGGTTTCCGACTCCTCCACATCCGGTTGATCGTCAATAACTGAGAAACGCTCATGAAACCTGCTGACGCAGAGCGACCAGCACAGAAAAATGTCATGTCCCATGGTATGCTCCCATGATCAGCAGATTTCGGGAGCAGTCGAAGTTTCTCAGTGATACCAAGAGCATGGCCCCCACTTCTTGGTCTCCCATTTCCTCAAAGGCAAGCAATACATTTTGGTGTTCCACTCGGTTCTCATGGTAGCATTCCTCCATAAGAGAAAAAAAAAACAGTTTAACCCTTTCACGTATGAATTTTTCGAGCAAAATGTAAATATGCGCTTTTTGGATTAACATTTAAGGAGGTGCTCTACCGTAGTAGTGGCATGTTTCACCGCTAGAAAGCAACATTGAAGAGATTTTGTGCCTTTGAGTTGGCTGCATACTACGAAAGTTTCCAGGTATTTGTACCATCTCTGAGAAACCATCATCATCGCTTACAATTTCGCCGTCCACTAAAGTAGACACCATGCGTAAAAGGGTTAAAGCGAAAAGAAATTATCTGAGGAAGGACAAATTTGGAGGTGGAGCTCTTTTGGCTCCTTTAGGCACTGAAGAACCAATACTTCCTTGAGCGCCAACAAATATCCACTCATGCAGAGCACTAAGTACTGAATTCTTCTAGGGTGCAAAAGTCGAAATTCTTTGCACATAATTGCTGCATGAATTTGCGGTTGCTGTGAGATTAGCATGAGCTGTTGATGTAACCAACAGTCAACGAACTTCCTATTCTCTGTAACTTTTAAAATCACTACTCGCTCAAAAGGAGATTCAACAGATCTTGCTGCATGTAAAGATAAGAGTAGTTGCACCCTTGATAAGCTGGCCGCAAATGAATTCATTATCCTAAGGACCATTTTGCAATTACTTCCATTCTGAAATTTTCTCCTTTGGGTACAGTGTTTAGACGTTTAATGCTGGGATGGTGGAGTTATAGGCGTCAATGTTTCTCCTCTCTGTAGAAAAGCAAAGGTGTCTTTAGGAAAGTTCGAATCGGTTGGCCTGTTCGTCGACTCTCACACACACTCCCACACGCAATTATTTATGTCATGTTCCCTTAGAGCTTCCTGGATATGTGCGTGGAAAGGTACTTTCGGAACAGGAGCATATTCTACGAGAAGCATCCTTTCGCATCAAAGTAAGAGATTTCCCGCGTTGAGGGGCCTAATAATTTATCGATGACCAGTTGCAATGCTCTCTCTCGTAGGCAATGGAGAATTCCGATAACACCGGTGAGAGAACGTCGAATAAAAGCGCTGGTAAACGGCTGCGTCGCATTTGCGATAGCCTGCTTCATCTTCATCGTCGCTGACGTCAGTTTGGATGCTTACTCCTGCAGAGTCAAGAAAGTCCAACAGGGAAAGGTATACATTTCGATATTGACCAATTATGACTAGATTTTAAAAAGATGAAATATAGAAACTGTTGAAGGAGAAATGGTTCCCTAAACCAAATTTTTCCAAAAACTCTGAATTTATTGTATTTTCTTCATTTAGCGGTGACCATTTCTTATGCGTAAAAGGGAGCTTCTCTCGCAAAATGTGAAGCGGAAAAGTCTCTCTGAGCATCCCTGCACACTCCATCAGACGTAGAGGTTGCTTCTCATTTCTCATTCAGGCCATTCTGCGAAACCGGGATCTCTTGGCAATGGTTGAAGGTGACGAGGGTTCAGAGTACGGGATCATTCGAGATGCGGTCACTGCGTCCTCCATGGCATCCACCAAATATGAAGATGTCACGTGGATCACGCACGGAACGATAAATCACCTGCGTCGAGCTGTCATACTCGCCGATGCTTGGCAGGTATGGAGAATTGCCAGATTAAGCGATCAAACTCCGAGTAATTGGGAAAAGCTCATATCTTTGAATTAAAAGTTCCCTCCTGAGTCGTGAGGCGTCATCGCGAGTCCCGATAATCTCAACCACTTTGAGAATTCTACAATTAGAATACTAAACAAGGGCTCCATTCTTTTATCAATGAAATGACCGTTGTCTGATGCAGAAAGTCCTTTTCTAGTACATTTTCAATTAGACGCAGTATGTAGCCTCTTACTCTGTCTACATCTCACCACTTACTCATTTTGCCCACGTGAGCCCTCAACAATGGATTTTGCGCAGCATATTTACATATGTCCCTTGAAAAACATTTGAAAAATTAGAAATTTGAAAGATACGCTCTCTTGTGAAATGGTCTCGGGAAATAATCTATTTCACTCGTTGAAGCCTTCTAGAAGCAGTGGAATCCTTTCGTTCAATGAATTTAGTAGAGTTATGGGTAAAGAATGTCGCCAATATCCTTCGCATGCTCCTGTTGCCTTTAAAAGTCGAATAAATTCAGTCACTTTGATCGGGCAATGGGTGGACTTGAAATCCACACTGATTAAAAGCACATTATGCCAATTGCCTTCGTTAGATGATAGAACGAAATAGAAATCTGAAACGAAAATGAGTCGTCGTGTTAGCTATAAACGTTTCTTCTAATCACTTTTGACAGGGACCGCTGTCAATAGCCCTGTTTGCTTGGACAGAAAGTGACATTAAGTCCACAATGAAAGCCATCGAATGTCTTCGGGCCTCTCATCCATCAGTTAAACAAAATGTCACCTTCAGCTTCGCCTTCAGCCGCAACCAGCAAGAGGAATCTAAATGGAAATTTTGGAATGGAAGCTGTGATACCATCGACGAAGACTTAGAGCGATTTTCTTCCAGCACGGAAAACTTCTTCGGAATCCGAGTCCCTTATCCAATTGGCCTGATGAGGAATTTGGCAAGGAATAGTTCTCGAACCCATTTCTTTACAATCTGCGACATGGACATTACTCCTAGCATGGGGATTCGGACCGACTTCCTGCAAATGGTGAAAACGGAAGGTCTTCTTAACGAAGAAAAATCTTTGTACATCATGCCCGTCTTCGAACTGAAGAAAGGTGAATCCATGCCGAAGGATAAAGCAGAGCTCAAAACATTGATCCAGAACGGTTCTGCCCGACAGTTCCATGTTACCTCGAGTCCTATAGTCCATGTAAGAAAATCAAATTTTTCTAAATTGAGTTCCTTCATCGATAGAAATCGTGCCAGTTTCTTTGCTAAATATAAATGTATATGTGTTTTCTTCCCCTTCTGGGTTTGCCTAGGAAAACCATGTCACCTCTCTCTCATAAGATAAAGAATTTTACAATTTTGCTACCATTTTTGTTCAAATTTTTCAAGAGCGGCAAACTTGATCCTTTTTTTTTATTTATTTCGGATCTCGAGCTGAAAGGCGTATGGCAGCAGTGACATATGTACCTTGTCCAGCACGATAACCTAGGTCAACAATGGCTTGCTTTGGTGAAACGATCGCATCGGTTACAAAACTGAAGCTGGAACAACATATCAAAACTATCTAGTGTAGCTTCCCTGCACAATATCAGACGAGGGAATTCAACTCCCAACAGTATATAGACAGCAATGAGGCCAAAAAAATTCCTTGATAAGTCAGTGAAACAATATTTTCCTAGACGAGTGGTCAAATATGGCGAGATCCTGAGGTGAGAGACGCAAAGTAGATAAGAATGTTTAACTATACACGTCCATATTCCTTGCATGTCAAACGAATACTGATTTTGTTTCATTATATTGGAACTTTGCATGTTCATACTAATTAATCTGTTCTATTTAATGGACCCCCACGGGGCAGCAACTTTAATAGTTGCAGATAGATATTCAAACGGAATTTAAAAAATGCAACTGAGCAAACGGGTAAGGGTAGAAATGAAAAAATATCATAGTACGTAATATATCGCAAACGTAGAACTTCTATGACAACATGTTCCCACTTGATCTTTTCCTGCCTACATGGCTGATATCATGAGTCATACATTTACTTCCTGAAATTACCACCTGAGCTAGTCATCTCTCACATAGTGCCTGCGCCTTCTTAGATAGTTGGATGTATAGTTTAATATATACGTCATCATTATCTTTCGATGTTTATTATCATAATCCTACATATCGTTGTTGTTTATTAATTCTTTCACGTAAGTATTAATAATCTGTTATTCTCTTCCGACATGCTTTCGGAGAGAGTACTCAGAGGATTAAGAACACAAAGACCATAGTACTTACATGACCATAGTACTCACATGCTCCATCATTGTAGTATGAAAATATTTTTAAAAATCCACAATCCCTTTGCAATAGTGTCAATTAGGGAAAAAAATACAATGTACGAGAGAATCCTCACCATCATAAATAAGCTTTGGATTAGTACGTTTTATCATGTTCAAGGAGGTGATAATACCGCATCATCTCTTGTTTTCCACCATCGCTTCATCAGCTATGATGATAATTGCCATAGTATAGACATTCCATCCAATTTTCACGAAGGAACGTAACTTCGCAATGATTTTCTCGGGTTTGATTTCACTTGGCAGTGTTCCACTGTTGTCTCGTCTGCACACTGCAACAAGCGCGCTGCTATTCTGACTAAAAGTGAACGGAAACCATGACCTGAGCTGAGAATCCTGGTATCTTTCAGGGGCCAACTGATTACTCACGATGGTTGAATCTGCCTCCCAGCAAGGAAATGAAGGCAGTTTACGAGGTGGAATGGGGATTCCTCTATGAGCCCTTCTTCATTCTCACCACATCTGCCCCCTATTATTTCGAGGGATTCAAGGAATACTCGTACGAACGAGGAAGCTATGTGAGTCTCCTGCCATTTCCTACTCCAAAAGAGGATGGAGGGCATTTTAGCTGCAGAAAGATACGAAAAGAAAGCATGAACATATAACTTAACTAATGAAACTAGCTGCGAATAAGCGAAAGAAACAAAACTTAAGTAGCTCGAAATCGATCTTGTCCCGAAGCGACATGTAGGATTACCATGCAAGCTCACATGTTAGAGAAGCTCGGCTGGCATGACGCATTGTTGCTATATTTCATGCTGTATCGTATTCTACCAGTGTTTCTAGGAATTATTACCAACGTGACCTTGAAAGCGAAAGCCAACCCAAATTACAGTCATACATGTTGAAATTCTCGCCCTGAAGATATCATATCAGTAAAGGTCATTATGCCCCAGGAAGCTCGAATTTCGGTACGCTTGGAACTTTTGGGCGCTGACTTAAGGAAAGTAAATTTTAATGAAGAATCCCTTAGGATAGAGGTTTTTATTGGGAGGGGATCATTTCCTGAAATATTTTTCCCCTATGAAAATATTTTTCTCATATTAGTCGCTTTAGATAAATGAAACATGGTGAAACATGAAACATTTTCAAAGTACATATTAGTAAATATAATATCTATTGGTGGAATTCCCTTTGAGCAATATTTAAAAATTACTTTTCCGTTGAAACTTCTTTTCCTTTCCCTTGAATAGGCATAATAGGAAATCTGAAGTTGCCTGAGGATATGGTTCGAGGACAGTTGATTTAAAGGAGAATTCGACTTTTGAGGTTCATCCCTTCGGGCTTAAAAATTTTTCGCGCAGACGATTCCAAGAAAATGCTTCACTACGAATCGGGCAGGTGTAGAAAGCTTATAATAAGGCAAGCGTATATGATGCGCCGTAATTTTAGGGAAAACTCAATATTTGTTTTCTCAGTACTTGCATGCTCGCAAGTGGAATCGTGGTAAATGATTGCTTAGATTACGATTGTCGTTTGACCATTTCTCAGGCGTGCGAGCTGAGAGCCCGTGGTTGGAGGTTCCTCGTCCTGAACAACGCATTCACGGTCCACGAAGGATTCAAGATATCCGCCTTTTATGATTTCCTCGGGAAGAAACATGTGAGGAAGGAATTGTTGAAGACAGCATTCAACCACCGCATCTACCGAGCGGAGCTCTTCGCGAAATTCGGGAGCAAAGCCAAAAAATGCTCCTCACTCTATTACCGATCCCTGGAAGTCTTGCTCGTGCTCACTGGGCAAGTATGAGGAACTTGCGTTCATTATTATGGACTCAAGAAAACATTGTGTGTTTCCACATGTTACTATGATGTGACTCTTCATTGATTAGTGAACAACTGACGAACCTTCATATATTAGGAAGGAAACCCTGGCATGAACCTCCTTCAGAAGGGGATTCCTACCTTTTTATATAAGTGGGAAAAAAAATATTGGATACTTTTTGACAGAAATTGTGAATGATTCAAGAAAAAATGCATGAGAAAATCAAGCCACATTGTGTCCAGGGCTCCTAAAAATGATGGGAAGCTTTGATACCTTCTTATTACAAAAATAAATTCACTGCTAGTGATTATGCATGTTTTGATGTGAGTGTTGACTAGGAATTTCACCACACAACTGGGCAACTAAGACAGATATAGCCCACACTAAGCATTAATTCCTTTGCTTAGAAACTTTACCCTTTTCCATGCAGATTAAGGAATCGTTCGATACAAATTTTATCTCGTCCTTTTTCATGCTTTCTGTCTTGATAGGCTAGTGAAACATTTATTTCCACAAATTGATCAATTGTTAATGAATTTTAAAGAATGTCCTCAATTGGAGGCATTGCCAAGCAGAGGCAACTTTTGTGCGGAATGGAAGCAAGTCTTCCTTTCTTCACAGAAGCGGATGAGAGCTCGCCTTATCTTCCTGAAACTTTTTCTGAAAAAGAGTAACTTCAAATGATTCGCATCCAAACAAATCCGGAATTTGGATTTGGTCAACTGGTCCACTGTATCACCAATATCTTCTGTTAGTGGTCCCAGACTCCTTAGCCGAGAGCGTCTCTGCTGAGGATATGTCGCAGCAAATAATTTCATTCGCTGAATCCAAGCCCAGTTTGAAAGGAGATTCCATTGTTATCCTACAAATTGATGATAGTACAACCTTAATTCATCTTAACGTGCGAATTCGTAATTCCTTGTTTTTTTTTTATGCCTCTGTCCTCCTTCAAAGGTGATCAACCCACCACTTTCCTCTTTGTTCCTTGACAATTCAATATAGGAACACAAAACGACTCGCTGAATTTTTACCCCGTGATCCATAAGCTCGAAATCAGATGATGTCACTATGAATATTTTCTGAAGCAACTTTATTTTTATGATGCAGGCGCCAAAGGCGCAAGAATTACCAAACTCATTAATCGAGAGACGATTTCGTTTCCATGCAGTGCTAAATCTATATGCGGCCCAGGCATACGTTGCTTCTTCGGAGGGGTTCTTGAGCAGCGTTTCCTTTTTCGGAATGAATAATGCGCATTTCCTCCATAGTTTTTAGCTGCGTCTCAGATGGTCGATTTTTTTTCACCTCATTTTGTCCTTGTGCAAGCAGATAGAGATCGAGGTAGAGATACAGATAGAGATAGAGATATTAGCATGAATACTGGTATATGCCAGTCATATCTTAACAAGATGACAGCATGACTTGCGAGAATGGTAACCTTTAGAGATTCGCCTAAGTTCTCGGTTCTCCCGTGAGACTCATTTGGGACGTCCAGATACAAGTCTCCTTAACGAATTTCCGACTGTGACTTTTCGTGTTCTGTGAAAATATTTTGAGGAATTTCCTAGTATTTGGGGCGATTCAAGAATGAACGAAATTTGAATATAGTACTATTTCATACCAGTCCTTCATCTCCGTTTCGCTGCTTGTTTGTTGCATACATACGAAAACCATGCTTTCCTTTCGTGGGCTTTTCCTCTTTCCAAAAACATGTAGGTCATTTTTCGCTGGCGGGCGAGCAAGTGGGAAAACGTCGACGCAACGTTGATAGTATGCTTTTTTGTGATGATGATAGGATGCCAAGCGACAATAGTGCTTTCTCTCATCAAAGTTATTTCCAAAATTTTTCGTGCAATTTTCCCTTTTCTGGCTCATATCAGACAAAAAAATTAACCATCATTTATCACCCCTTCCACACCAATTAGGTCTAGATCTGGATGAATTTAAGAACCGAAATTGGCCAAACACGCATAGATGAGATGGATGGGTCGGTGACATCACAAACCCTGCCCGAGTCGGCCCAGGCATAATTTAATGGCCTGGCCTGAGATAGGTCTGTGAGCTTTGGAAGGATTAATGCTAGGCATTTTGGAGCTTATTTTCTAACAACGACTAACTTGCGACTAACGAAGTTACATCGACTTTGCTTCTCTTTCACTTCCCCCGTAGCTGAATGGCATATATGGATATCAGCTGGCTGATCAGAATGTATACTGGGATTAGCTTTAGTTATCTGCTTGTATGTTGGGATTTTTTGTATATTAGGATGTCTCAAATGTCAGCCGAGGTGCAAAAAAGGCATTTGAGAGCAATGAATTATAATCGGTGATGTTTAGGAGTGTATCTGATCATTTGGTAACGCATATGCGCATTCAGATCTGGGCCTGTTGTCAGGGAATTTGAGGGATTCATGCGAGAAAGAACTGGACTGGAAAGAACTGGGAGACTGAATGCGAAGAAATCAAAATGACGCCCAGATCGGGAGTTGACCAGGCTCTGTCTCTCTAGGGGCTCTGATCAACATGTATCGTGCGAGACATCTAGCGAGACATTGGTACAAAGAAGGTTTCCTGATCCCGAAGCGAGATGACGCCAAATCGTTAACACAGGGATATGCAACTGGCACGCTTCCCCAATACTTTCGAAACGGTACTTAATATTTTCTCCAAAGGCAGCACCGGGGAAGGTATTTGAATTCCGGGATACATTCGACGAAAGAGGGAGCTCAACCTAATGAGATCCTTGGTAATACTGGCCCAGGGAAAGGAGAGAATAAATGGAACGATATGAGGTGGTACATCCTGTGACATCTACTGTAATAAGTACAGTTAGATGTAGGTCAACGCCTGTACTGACAAAATTCAGAGAGAGAGCAGCACACAGTATATATATGGATTTGAATATTTGCATGACATGGCTATCTCTTTCTGAGGGGAGCACTTTTACTTTTTGGTGATGGAGCAAATTCCCTCATTTCCCAGAATGAAAGGTGAATGAAACTGGAGTCAGCGATTTCACTCTTTTCTTTTTAAAGAAAAATCGCTCCCCTTTTGCTAAGAGTGTAGAGTGTAAAGAATTACCACGCAGTCTATGGTGGACCTTTCCTTCATGAATCCGAATTTCTCTTGGGGTACTGCTCCTTCTTGAATTGCCCACGTAGTGAGTCTCTGTCTTAGAGCACTGGTCAAAAGTTTGCTCATAATAAGGAGAAGCGATATTGCTCTGTAGTTATTCTACCTCAAGCGGATTTCCTTTCCCTTAGTACAGCGAGACTATCAAGCTCCTTTTCCAGCATTCAGGGAAGGTGAATTTCTCATACATCATCAGGCCATGATCTTCAAATCTTCTTGAAGTACTCGGAACATATCTGCTGGGAGGCCATCGTCCCCTGCAGCTTTGCTTGTTTTCATCTGCAAACATTTTTTTTTTCACTTCTGCTGGCCGGATTTCCCTTCAAGCATCACATTCCCTTCTGCTGAGAAATCATTTTCAAGTTGCTCCACAATAATTGTCGAGTCCAAACAGAATGTCTGGGAAAAGTGTTCCAGCAGCTAAGACAAGGGTGGGATTCTCATGCAGCCCAAAGATAGACCTTTATTAGAAGTGAGTTTCACTAGTCTCTCAGATTTTTCTCATTTCCTTCTTTTAGTGTTTTGCTTAACTCCAACTTTATTTTTTCCCTTTCCCTCTCCTTTTCAAGTTTCCAAGCTTCTGGATATACTTTCTTCGCTGTCACGCTGTCCTTCCTGGTCACATTTGAGTCCACCTGTCTGTATCTTCTAAGAGCTCTCCTCATAGCCGTCCTTTTTCTCATATGGTCTGCCTTGAGTCTTTCTCTTTTGAGTCCTGTTCCTCCCTCCTCGTGAATCCTCATACCAGCGAAGAATCGGTAGAGATACTCATAGAATTGCTCCAGGGAGGCCAATTCGTTCCACTCCCCTAATATTTCCCAGATTCGTTTCAAAATGAAATTTGGAGATCATATCCTTCTTCCTTCGATCCATCGGAATCTTTGCAGGGGATACAGCAGGGCTAGCTCTTTCTGGAGGCATGTTGACTCTGATTCAAAGTAGGACAAGTCCACAAGTGCAGGTAAATGCTCCAGGCTCTTTGGCTCCCCGGAGGGTCTTAACAGCATCCCATTTCGCTAAGTTTCCTATAGCTAGATCTACCACGCTCGCTCCGTTCGCAGTTACACATGTATATTGAGCAATTCCGTGTTCCTCTTTTCTTCCATTCATAAATAAAAGGCCGTTTCCTTTCATGAACTCCATCAATTGTCTTCCTCGGGTATCAACTGTTGCGTCTCTACTGAGTCTTTTAAAGAGGGTCTCCAGGGATGTTCTGTCCTTGTCTTTCCCACAGAAAGGGTCCATTTCTTCTGGCGAGCCCACCCTTCCATTGAAGTTACCCAGCAGGTGCAGTCCACAACCAGGGAATTCTGCAATAGCTTCAGCGCTTATCCACGTTCCTATATGGATTGGCGTCCACGTACTCAGAGCTTGGGGTTGGAACATACTGTAGCCCACAAAAGTAATGCAACACCCGCCAATTATTTTCACAAAAAGTCGAATTTTCAGAAGCACATCTAGTGAAGCAAAGAATAATGTTCTCTGTCTTTGCTTGAGCGTGAGGTTATGAGACAATTCTCGACTGAATCGACTGACTTCTCGGGTGAATCCGTTGTCTTCCAGACATCTCGTTGAGGACGTGTAACGTTAGGCCAATCGCAGGCCTATTCATACTTCCTCGAACCATAATCAGAGAGGACATGTAACGTTAAACCGACGTCAGGCCTGTTTCGCATTTCATGAACCATTTCAGTGGGGACGTGGAACATTAGACCTATCTAGAGTTCTTCAAACCGTTGCATATATTTCTGACCCCATGAAGCATGACATCCATGGAACGCGCAGTCAGAATGTCCGGATAAGATTTCTCCATATCATACCACATCTGTCAATCACAAACAAAAAAACCGGAAGATCCAGACGCAGATATCTAGATGAAATTATGCCACATTCAAGACTAAAGTCTTGAATGTGGCAGAATTTCAGCACAACATCCGGCAACCCCAGGAAACGGGATAGTAGTCAAAAGTTTAAGCTTAAAAGAACGATGGCTTATTTAACTTTTTATGACCAAATGTTGCATAGCAAACAACGAAAAGGGCACTTCTCATCTTCTTCATCTTTCATCTTTCTCATGGTTGGTCTCTATATTCCGAAAACCCTCTCAGAGTAGCTACCCAGGGGGAGGGGAGAAAGAATGAAAGGAATGAAAATTCACATCTTCCAAAAACGAGATTCATTGTTCTTCACAACTCCTAAGAGATGGAGCGTCAAATTTGCTGGAGTGAGTCTGTGCTGAGAGCGGAAGAAATACCCTATTCTGTTTCTGTTGATACTTTCAGAGAGGAATACGAATAGTTTGAATTTTACGGCCGGAAGGGGTTAAAGAAAGGTAATATGCACTACCGCGCCTGTTGATTCAACATCTTGAACTTGGACAAGGACATACATCTGACGTCCATTAAGTTCAAAAATAAGTGCACGTTGCCCATTGAGAGCCACTCTCGGTGCAGCATGAATGTCCCCAATGCGCTCGCTAGGAACGTCAGCGAGTTTTCTTTGCTTTCATGCTCCCACTGGCAAGCTCACCGTCGAACATTTTCATCCACTTGTATTTGGCCATTCCTCAGGCGTGCGAACTGAGAGCCCATGGATGGAAATTCCTGTTCCTAAACAACGCATTCGCGGTCCACGACAGATGCATGTCAGGCACCAAGTGTGATTTTCTCTTGTTGAAGATGAGGAAGATCTGGCGCAAACGGTAATCAACCACTGAATCTAACGAGCGTAGCCTATTGCGAAGGTCGGGAGTTAAGCCAAGATGTGATTCCTCCCTCTACTATCGATCCTTTGAACTCTTACTTGTGTTTGTCGTTATTTCTTGAGAAATACGCGTCTATCAATATGAGGAAAGAAAATAATATCCAAAGTGTGTTCACGTGTGATATTGTTGTTATTCCTACACTCTTTGAAAATTCCGAGCGTTTGGGGAGTAAAAAGTGAGCACACCGTGAGCTTTTCGAATTTACGCTTTTATTACTCACCAAATGCTCCCTCATCGCTTATGTTCTAGTGAACGCCTTGAAGTTCTTCGCCATGCCACTAGATGCAGGTAAGGGTCTCGCTTTTCGCACGGTACACAAAAGTTCCCTTCCCTCTTTCCCTGGAATCGTCCCTCGCAAGAATATTTAGTACCTTGCCATATGTCTCGCCTAGTCTCATTATAGGAATCAGAAAACACTCATGTCATCATTTGTTATCCACATATTCGAGACAGATTCATAGAGTCCAGGCCATAAACAAGCTCATATTCCTATTGAGAACCCTTTTGAAACACAAATAATTATATCCACATAGGAGATTTAGAATATATAGAGGTTGTCTGTGAACTCCATTAAATCATAACTCAATTGATATGAGGTAATAAAGACTGTTACTCCGGAGACTCCACGGAACCTCTAAGAGGTGTTCCACCCTCCAACGTGTGCTGTAAACAGTACAGTCAGAGGTAGGTTAACGCCTGCACGAGAGCGAAAGCGACACATACTATCTATGTGAATTTTCTTATTTCCCAGACATCCCTATCACTTTCTGATGGGAGCGTTTTTACTCACGGAGGAGAGCAATTTTACTCCTTGGTGATGGAGTAAATTCGCTCCTTTCCCAGAGTGAAAGGGGAGTGAAACTGGAGTTAGCTATTTTGCTCTCTTTTTGAGAAAAACCGCTCCCCTTTTTCTAAGAGTGTAATTGCTCAGTCAGCAACTGGCGAACCTTTTATATTTAAGAAGGAAACTATTTACCTTCCGTCTTTGAAATAGTTCGATGCTATTTATAAATTGGGTCTTGGGGGACTTCTGAAGGTCATGGAATAAAGGAGTTGTGAAAACTTTCCACCTTTTAACTTCCACCCATTCTCCTCCATTGTCCTTCATGGAGGGAGAGCAGAGCAACGGTTACTCATCCTGGGGGGATTCGTCCTGGTTTCTTTCCCATATTTATCATGAAAACATCTCAAATGATTGAGCGGTTTTTGGAACGAAAGGTTCACTTTTGTAGGCTGTAGAGGTCTATGCATGACGTTTCAGCATCAGGAATGCTTGTTATATAGCCATATAACATCACGTTTGAGCCAGTTATCAGTATGTATGAACCAAGCAACTTGACCTGATGCAATTATTGCCTTAGTCTATCAATAGCAATAGACGCGGGGCAAACATGATGTCCAAAGACTCACACAAGCTCAGCCTATTCCTGCAGAACATAAATCTAGGTGTTTCTTCCTTGGCCATCAACATTTGTAAGATGCACCTGCCTACTCAGCTGGATTTCCACAGGATATCCTTGAGACGTCTGCTAACAGCAGTCGCGAAGGGAAAACATTTCGTGAAGTCCAATGCACTTGCGCGCTTGAGAACGTGGTTTCAACTGGTTCTGCTCTCTCTACGCGTCAGAGGCCTGCACGGGTCGACTTTTCCGAGTTGAAACTCAATCAGTTCGATTCGAATAGTGGCCTGCGCCCAACCTGGAAGGCAATCGTCTACCGAGCTTCGCTGCTCCGACCCGCGAATCGTTTCGGAACTGACAAGGCTGGCCCGAAGCCAGGTTAGGCCTCTAAGCTCGAGAACTCCAGGTCTCTGATGACGTATATGCCCCAAGGGGGAACGAAGGGAACTAGGCAGATCTGCGCAGCAACGCATTTTCGAGTGGAACGATTCTGAATGAAGGGCATTCTGTGCAAGACAGGGTAGCGAAGTGTGCCTCTGGCATGGGAAACCGTGCAAGACAGGAACAGCATGAAACACTTGAAATAAGCTTCACGGTCAAAGAAAGTTCGTTCGCTCCAATACGCAACTGAGCAAATTTAGAAGGCAAATGATCTCTAGATATACAGATTGTATTCACCCCAAACATCAATATTTGACCGAAAATGGGCCTACGCACTAGCCGACCCGTGGAAATCTTCCACGAACTCTTGGCCAAGAACTCCCTGATTCATTCGTGGCCCTAAAACTCAGAGGCCCTCCCATCGCCATAAGCAGCAGACACCAATCTTTATACGTCCCCACGTAGAACCCTTGGAGTCCCCTTTCATCTCGCTGAAGAAAGGAAAATTTCCTCGCCGGGGTGAGATCTTCTCCCTTACATTTATCGGAATCCCGATCCCTTTATCGATCGGCACATTTTCCTATCGACCACAATCGCCCATCCCGTTCTCGAGAAATACCTGTGGAAGATTTACACGAACTTCGGGTCGGTCTAGGCCATGGGTGTCAAACTGCCGGTCAACTATTTCATTTCGTCCGGCTGGAAAGTCCTCTTCGACAGTTGGTTTTTAAACAGAGTAGACTATTTCAACCTGTTGGCAAATGAAATTTTGGTGCAAGATGTGTGATTGTGGGCCCAACCACTCCAGAAGGGTTCCATCCGGCCGCCAGCATAGTCAAGTATGACATTTCTGGCCTAGGCTGAGTGTAACATAGTCAGGGTCGCCAAAATGAATTGTGAGGCCTGGGGCAATATTCACGTAAGGGCCCCCTTTCCACTCTTCTCCCCACCCTGCCGCATCAAATACACTAAGTGTGTTTGAACTCTTCATTGCGAACGAACGCTACGATAATAATAAACAATAGTACATACATCATCCATTGTGGTCGATCCCCCCCCTTCCTTTCTACTGTCCTGAACATTGTCGGGAATACAGGAATTCACTCAGCACTTGAACATTCTACGCGGCAGTCGCTCTCTCTTTCCCGGTCTCGAGAACGAGTCCAACAGTCGCGAAGTCTCGAAAGAAACTGCTCGCTCTTGAGCGAGACGAAGACCCAACCTGTAGAAGACATCCACGAATTCTGGGTTGGCCTAGGCTAAGCGTGTAGCACATACGGATATTCATGAGTTCAGTCAGCAGCCCCATTTACGCTCTGCGCAGTAGCCACCGACATCATACGTCTTGCGCATCCCCTCCCTCTTATTCACGGGTGTGTTCACGCATACGAAACGGACGTTTATCGAGCGGCACTCTTATCCCGTATCGATCTCGACGATGTGCGTATCGTCGGTGAAGTCCATCTCCACCATTTCTCAAGTAAGCCTATGGGTGAAATATTCGCTAGAGAAACGGGATGGTTACCACGCGACCGACGGCATCTTTCCGATCCGATGGTCCCTCTTCCATGCAGGTGGGATCTCGCCGTTTTCACCCTGGGAAGACACTCTCCTTGTGAGAATGCCGATCAACAAAAGGACGGGGTTCTGATCGACAAAGGATTCGAGATCCCGATAAATCTATGATCTGATGATGAAATATACGATGAGATCTCATCCCGGCGAGGAAGTCATCCTTACATAGGGGGATGAAAGGGGACTACAAGCGTAATACGCGGGCACGTTTGACACGTCCCTGCTGAGAAGTCCGTATCGGATCCTTGGGTCTGTATCATGGTGTGCGTAGAATGCATCTCTCCCGTTGTAATGTTATGGATAACATGGAAAGGTCCTCCTGATCGTATTTGCTTCGGTGGTGAAGAGGAAAAGTTCTTGTTCTCCAAACAGAAGTGTCTGGGATCGATTCCCCCCTGTCGCTCTGTTGTCTTTCTTTCGTCATGCCATCTGAAACACCCCCCCCCCCCCTCCCTCCCGCCCCCGGGCTATTAAGTTCTCGAGAATGGATCAGACAGCCGCAACGGCCAGAGGAAAGGTGCTCGCTCGAGAGAGCGAGACAATCCGACCCGGGCAGAAAAAGGCGCCGCGCATGCGCACATGGCACTACGGACGTACTGACGCACAAGCATAATTTATATATAGATTACGAATCCTTGTCTTTACGATAGTCATAGATATCGATATATGCCGAAGCAAGTGGATGGAGCTCGTTTCACTGCGTCATTTGCACCATTACAACATACAGTACTACCCAGTCTGCTCATCGATGTTGATGTACCGTTGTAATAGCATTGAAGTCTCAACATTCACAATGTTGAGTCAATGGTGTAGAATAGCAACATTCACGGCAACATTGAATCAGCGTCGAAATGAGACAGGCCTCAACAATTTCTCAACACGTACTTCTCATGGACTACTCAAATGGCACAAAGACGAAATAATTACCAATCGCTCCAAAGAACTTCCCGCGCAATCCACAAGATCAGGTTTGGAGATTTTCTTTTTTTTCACCATATCTCATGGAGTCACATCAACGCGTGAACTTTGCTCTCTCCGTTCCCCGGGATAGAATTTCCTAGGATATCATTCGGAGGTGCTGCCTCTCTCGTCGCATGTATCCAGGAAATCAAATACCTTCTCCAGTAACGTCTGTGGAGAAAATATCAAGTACTGTTCCTAAAGTACTGGAGACGCGTGCCAGTTACAAATCTGAGGTAGTTCCCTGTGTTGGCGATTTGGCGCCATCTCATATCGAGATCAGGAAACCATCACTGTTCGAAGGCCTCGTCAAGTATGTCTCGCCAGACATATGGTGATGAAGTAATGTGAAAACCCATTTTCAATCGCTTTCCCTTTCTTCAACCTCCCCCTCCCCCCTCTCCAGCCTCTCTACGGGACTCACTAACGTAAGGCTTAGGCCTAACCAACAGACTGCCTTCAGATCACGTCAAGGCTACCTTTTCCTTTTCAAAAGAAACTCAGTTCTCGACTTACGGCACCAATTAGGCCTATAAGGGTGAATCGTGGTCTTCGAGACATCTGGTTAAGGACGTGTAACGTTAGGCCAATCGCAGGCCTATTCATACGTTCATGAACCATTTCAGAGTGGACGTGTAACGTTAGACCGATTGGAGGACTGTTTCGCGTTTCATGAACCATTTCAGTGCGGACTTTGAACGTTAGGCCCATCATGAGTTCCTCGAACCATCTCGAATAGGTCTGAGGAGAGAATGCCCTCAAGCAGCATGGAATCCATGGTACGCGCCATCCTGTTAATTCAGGGATGTCCGAATAAGATATCAGCATATCCCACCACATCGATCAATAACAGCTAACCACCGCTTCATTCTCAACTCATCTCATGAAATCAGCATAAACATGTCTCATGCATTAAAAAATAGAAGATCCAGACGCCAATACGAAGGTTGAAACAGTCTTGAATCTGGCATAATTTCGGCACTGTATCCGGCAACACTGCAGGACGGTTCCGGAGCAAGCTCTCTAAGCCTAATTAAACGACAGTTAATTTCTTTTTTTATGGCGAAATGGAGCATCGCAAACAGCAAAAAAAGCCACTTTTCGTCATCTACCCTGTACGAGTTAATATATTTCTTATGGTTGGTCTCTTCCGAAAACCTCCCAGGAGTGCCTAGCCAGGGGGGGGGAGGAGAAAAAATAAAAATACGGAATGAAATTGGCATCTTAAAAAAGGGAGATTTAGTTTTCTTCACAACCTGGGGGAGATAGAACTTCAAATTTGCTGGAGCGATTCTGTGTTGAGATGGGAAGAAGTCTCCCCAATTTCGTACCTGTAGATCCTCTCAGAGGGGAATACGAGGAGGTTGGATTTTGTGACGGGAAGGGGTTGATTCACGTGGGTCTTGGTCTCGCTCATCAGCAGTGCAAGCATATCGAAGAGAATACCTTCATGGACAGCATAACGACCTTTTTGTAAACCTGGTGACATAATTTCTTGACGATTACGCTCTATAACGACGACGTTGAGGTGCTGGGAAAAGGCCTAATGAACCTTAAGAAATTCTATACTTCACTGACAGACCACACATAGCTGCCCAAGACACAGCAATGAATCGGTGGAGTAGGGTAGGTGAGACAAATTCCGACCCTGCCATAAAATCCGTCCCCTGCATCACATAATTCAACTTAACAAGAAACCCAATAAGCCCTTTTCAACCAAATTACATCAATGTGCTCCCAAGTACGTTCAAATTCTATCCCGGGGAACGGAGAGAGCAAAGTTCACGCGTTGATGTGACTCCATGAGATATGGTGAAAAAAAAGAAAATCTCCAAACCTGATCTTGTGGATTGCGCGGGAAGTTCTTTGGAGCGATTCTGTGTTGAGATGGGAAGAAGTCTGCCCAATTTCGTACCTGTAGATCCTCTCAGAGAGGAATACGAGGAGGTTGGATTTTGTGACGGGAAGGGATTGAAGAAAGGGAATAGGCGCTACCGCGCCTGTTGATATAATGTCGACCGGACAATGTCCTTTTAATACCCATATTTTCAACATTGCGTCAATGTTGACCATGCATTAGATAATCAGCATCCACATCCTCTCAACATCGTCAACATATTATCAACATTGAGTCAACGTTGTCGTGCAGACTGGGTACCCGACTGTGGCCCATGCCATATTCCCTGATCAGCAGACGTAGAAGCACTCATTTCCCTAACAATATTCTTTCCACAACATCGCATGACGCGGAAATATTCACGATTTGTGAATATTTTAACGTTATGCAATGTCGTATCAGCACTTCGGTGCAATATGACCTCGTTAGATCATCTGATCGTTTATGTAGAATTGAAAAAGAAGCGCTTCTGGGAACACTTCTTTTTTCTGGTCTACATTAACGACTGAGATGTAGACCTAGCAGGTAAGATCAACAATTCCTTCCTTTCTGACGTTATTACAGTAACGTTTCCATCGGTATTTTCTAACATCGGTGATGTCAAAGGACACAAATATAAATGGTGAGGTGGTGAAATTAAATCGTGTGATCACCAACGAAAATTGTTGACTAGGATTCAGCATTCATTTGAAGGTGCTATATGGCATTGTCTCTGAAGACAGATTGCGCTAAATAAATTATAAAAAAAGTGTTTCTTGGCACTGCCGAAATGAAAGTGATTGGCTTCACACTTTCCCTTTGACGTCCAAATATTTCCATGCCTCGATTACACGATTTCCGGAAAACAGTTTGGAAAAAAGTTTGTGAAACAGT
This sequence comes from Darwinula stevensoni, assembly GCA_905338385.1. Classification (NCBI taxonomy): domain Eukaryota; kingdom Metazoa; phylum Arthropoda; class Ostracoda; order Podocopida; family Darwinulidae; genus Darwinula; species Darwinula stevensoni. Next base: position 119,930 of record CAJPEV010000293.1, read on the forward strand.
CTGCAAAACAGCATGAACGGCAGCATTAAACCGGGGACATCCTCCTGCATGCGTGAACGTCGCCACGACCTTCGCATTTGGGGTACAGATCCTCTACACATTCACGCTACGACTGAGGATCTTCGACGTGAAACTGCCTTCGTTCTATGAACGCCTCCATACGGCAACTTCTCAGGGAAAAGAAGACGGCGGTGGCGGGAGTTATTGGCTTTGCATGCATCTTCGCTGTTCTTCCATAAACGTCGTTTAGTGGACGTCGTCCGTCAAGCGAGACCTACGCACAACTTATACGAATTAAAAATGAGCTTTCCTCTCCAAAGGTAGCCAATCCATCGTGCTAGGCTGCTTCATAATTGAACACAAAAAATGACACGAAAGGACTCACGGTTAACCTGATACCCGGGGAATACTGTGCAAATTGCTTATTAGGATAGTTTCTACCATGACGCCTCTAGTTGCGCATTCCGAGATTAAAGATGAGCGTCATTAACTGAAGGGTATTCGCCGTTTACAGAACACCACCAATGAACATTTCTTCTATGCACATGCCACGTTGAAATATAAGGAGTGTGTAGACAATTGGAATGAACTCAATAGTCATTTCCTCATCTGTCTGGGCTAATGATCTCCTTCAAGACAAGTGGAAACATTCCTTTTCCGATTATCATGCCCATCGCATTCCATAATGAATAATTTCTATGCTAAGTCTGCAACATCAGTCCTCCCAGTCATCAATTCCCTAGCGCAACGCGAGAAGCACTTTTCAGGGGGGGGGGAAATCATGGATCTAAGCGACGAATAAAACCCTGTAAAACCCGATTGTGTACCATACCACACGGCCCGATCGTGGCAAACGTTCTAGTCTCAGACCAAGCAGTGCTGGCTCTATGCGTACCCAAGGTGGATGTAGTCTCATCCGGGACCTTGTCCCCGACATTATGATGGGAATGGGTGTTGAGTAAAGTTGAATCGTACAAACTTCATGCCGATACTTTTTTGTCTTATCTCATACGACCAAGTGACTTTTTTGTCCAAATATTATTCTCCTGCCGGCAGTGGAGGTCTTAACATGACGTTTCAGGAAAACGAATGCTTGTTCATGCGTTACTGGTGATGCCGATGCAAGATGAAAAAGCAATATTTGCGAGAACAGTATAATGTATAAATTTCTAGGTTCTCGGTTTTCTTGTATGTCTCCCTTCAGACTCCTTCATACAGTTCCTCGTCTCTGCTAAACTTAAAGTTAATATATACTCGAACATAATCTAAATATCTATCTAACTCTAAACTCTATTTAAACTTGACTCGATAGCATTGTGAGAAGCAACCATGGAAGTCTGTTGTGCATTGCCTCGATGCCAAATTATCACACGTGCACATAGAGTACGGGGAGAACGGGGCTTTAAAGGATGAACCTGGAATTACCCATGAGAACTAGAGGAGTGGAAATCCATGAACCCATGCATCCATGAGCTCAACCGAAGGGAGGGGCACGGGATTCAAAGGTTTCACAGTCCTTCTTCTGTCTTCTTAAAACGTTTAAATCATTTATGAATTACATCCCAGCTGGCGTGAAGTGAAAATGCATGCAAATTATGTGCACTGGTTTTGAATTCCCAAGTGTAAAAGAAGAAACATTGATGGGAGTTCATCCCAATATTTAGACAGCAATTCGAATGGGTCGGATCAGTCTACTAATATTCTCCCTTTTATATTAGGTTTTAGCACGAGTCTGAGCGGAGAAGAGACATTTTGCTTTTCTGTTGCTTTAGAAAGATGAAGATAAAGATTTCTCTATAGAAATGAATTCACACTGCCTGGAGTTGGTCCTGCCTGCATCTCGGGTATGTTCCAAGGGAGACTTTGACCTGAATGCTGAAACCACTTTATATAAACTGACCCTCAAAAATCAATAGAATCATAAGTAGGAAAAAGTTTTTTTTTGTCTCGTTCAAAAGATATGTAAGCATTTGCGTTATTCTTTTCGTTCTCGAAAAGAGCCGGGGGGAACAGAAAAAAATATGCGAATTTGCAAGTAACCGGGCCTGCAAGTTTCTAGTCGGCCCTCACCCTCTCATCGGTACATGTGGGCACTCGTCGAGCACTAGGGGAAAATATGAGGAAATATCTGCTGGAAAGTATCGCATCCCACTAGACCAAATGAGAAAATACCAGACTTCCAACGCCACCCAACCCCCCCCCCCCCCTCAAACCGGACGTATCGTGAATGTCACTTACGGAACCTGCTGACTCAGATCGATGAAGGCACATACACGTTCTTGGCCGTTCCAAGAAAAAATACCATGAGTAAGTGGCATTCGGGAGCAATTCAAGTTTTCCTGTGATCCCAAGAACATGGCACCAACTTCTTCTTTCCCCCTTTTCTCAAAGGCAAGTTATTTTACATTTTTTAGTTCCGATGCTTTCTAATGCTGGAGTTCTTTCATATGAAGAGAAACGTTAAGAAAAATAAGTGCTTGATGAAGGACAATTTTTGAACTGGAGCTTCACAGACTCCATTGCCAAGCGAGGAAGCATTGATTTTATGATGATCATGACACCTACTCCGGCATAGCGCAAACAAATGGGTATCCCTACCTTGCATGGGCCGAAACTCTTTTCAACATATAATTTGCGGTGGCTGTGAGATAAGCTTAAGCTGAAAACTTCTCATAGCAGCCAACCTTCATATTCTCATAAACTTTTTAAATTACCACTTAATCCAAGGGAGATTTCATAGAAAGACCTTGCCGCGCATGTTAGAAATGACCGTTCCCACATGAGCGGCCACGGAAGGTTTTTAGTATCCAAGAGCTCATTTACAATCAATTTAATTTGTTAATGTTGTCTTCCGTTGGTTACAGTGTTTCGGCGTAGAATGAGAGGCTGGTTGAGTAATATTCATCAACGTTTCTCATCTCATAGAATGAATGCTTAGTATTCTCTAAAAGTGTTTTAATCGGTTGGCTTTGTGTCGGTTACATGCACACCCACACACACTAAACGCTTCATATAATTAAAATAAATATTTTAGAGACCGTATTCTTAAATATGAGGTAAAGTGTTATACATAGGTAGACAATGTTATCGTCATTTTACGTGTTTGCAGTCGATTGCTTCCCACCAACAGTTCCTTGTTAGAGAGAAGAATTTAATCGTTGATATGGTTTCTCTTCGTGACATTATATACTTATTACACCTAGTATGTTGTATGGGAGGCTTAAATGCAATGAATATCGAACTGGCTTCTTAGGCAGCAATTACCTGTCTGCAGGAAAACTTACTACTTGCCTGTCTTAAATGAATATGTAGAAGAAGTGGTTTCCACCATATTCTTTTTCATTAGTTAAGTCTGTTCGAGGCATCTAATACACTAGATCCATGTCTTTTAGTTCAACAGATATATTTATCCCATTTCCTTTGGCTCTTACTCCTCCTCTCAATATTTCCTGAGCGTTTCCCACAGGGCGGCTTTCATTTCCAGGATACATAAATTGAAAGCTGGCATATATACAGGGTGTCCCGTAAGTCAGGACCCATAGGGAAAAATTAATAAAATTACAAAATGGTCCAAAAATTTTTTATATAATCTGTTCAAAGTGTCCGTCGTTGTGTCGCACACATAGTTGAAGACGCAATCTCCACTGCAACCGCACTTTCTGAATCACAGTCGCAAAAATTTCTTGACACGCCTCCACAATGCGTGCTTTAAGGTGGAAAATGCTCCCTAGAAATCCCTATGGGTCCTGACTTACGGGACACCCTGTAGGCTCGGATTGCAGCGCGCCCAAAATGCATATTCAGTCATGCACCTTATTCAGTTGGATCCTGCCTTTGCCGATCTTTAAAGTATTCTGAACTTGGGAACGTGTTGAAACCCATTGGGGACAATTCTCCACACTATGAGGTACTTCTCATTCTTCGATAGTGAGTGGGATGATGGTTTGCCGAGCATCACTATCTCAGCATTCGAGGAGAGAATTCACCAGCTCCCAACGAGTGGCATGGGAGCGAACCTTAGTCAACTATTGATTTGTGTTGTGCTGGTGAAAGGAAGAGAGGCTTAAGTTGGGCCCGCTCGTAGATGCTCTTTGTTCCGACAAAAAAAACTGTATTTCTTTCTAAATATATTCATTCTTAGTTTGAATATGTCAAAAAGGTTCAAGCTGCACTGCAAGTTGGGTCGTGGCCATGTCGAAATTCCTGAACTGCTTGTTCGCCACCTGGCTAATTTTACAATATTTCTCTTTCATGTGAAAATTTTGCGGTTCCTTCATATCTTGTCTCTGTTGATGTTTATCCGTCATTTATCGTTCGCACCATCTTGCCTGATCCAGGCGATATTAGAAGGAATCTATTCGTCTGAGACATATAAAAATAATGTGTTTTTCGATGTATTATAGCGTTTCCTGGATTTCTACCTAGAATGGTATATTCCGAGCAAAATCAAATTCGGCCAGAATCATTCCACATCAAAGTAAGCGACATCTCATGTCAAAGGAGCCATGCAAATTTCTCAATGACTAATGAAAAAAACCTTGTCACAGGCGATCCGAAGATCCTATGAGACGTCATCTCTGGAAGGTCCTGATAAGTAGTTTCGTCGCTTGTGCCATAGCCTGCTTCATCTTCATCGTTGCTGACATCAGTTTGGATGTATACTCCTGCAAAGTCAGGAAGGTCCTACAGGGGAAGGTACACATTTCAACAATGTCCTATTACGCTTTGATTTAATAATGAGGAAAAATGTGAGCAGTGATGGTAGAGAAATGGTTTTCCAAAAATAACATTTCCAAAACCGGGAATGTTGTACATCTTCCCCATTAGGCGGAGTCTATTTTATATGTAAACAATGTATGTTCATATGTAATGGAGTGTATTTTGTATGAAATGTTTCGAAACGAAAAGTAAAGCTGCGTAATCGTTGCTCAGAGCATCATTGCACTCTCGCTCAGATGTAGATTGTGTTTACCCTATCTCATTCAGGCCATTCTGCGAAAGCGGGACCTCTTGCCGAAGGTTGAAGATGAGGAGGGTCCAGAGTATGGGATCATTCCAGATGCGATCGTTGCATCCTCCCTGGCCTCCTCCAAATATCAAGATTTCACGTGGATCACGCACGGCATGATCAAACACCTGCGACAAGCTGTCGCACTCGCCGATGTTTGGCAGGTATGGGGAGTTGCCAGATTATGCGATAGGGTTTCAGGGATTTTGGAAGTAGATTCTCATAAAATTAAAACTCTCCAAACATCCCTAAACGCACGGCGTCATCGCGTGCCGCGACTACTTTGAGAATTCTACGAGTCCCAATAATGTCTAATAACATTCTATATTTCTTCATGAAAGGTTGACGTTTCGTAAGAGTAACCACTCGAGGGCGAAAACATCTCATTTCAAGATTCCTTGCATTTAATACCGCAGCCTACCTCTGAGAAGTAATTTATTCTGGCCTCGTGGGGCCTCAGCAACGGATTTTGCTTGGTAAATTAGCATAGCATTAAAAAAAAAGTCCTATCCCAAATATCTGAACTTTCACACATTCGCCTTGTTGTAAACTTACTCGGAAAATAAACTATTTCCCTGGACGAGGCCTTCCAGAAAACATGTGGAACCTTTTTGGTAAGAATTAAGCAGAGTTGGAGCATGGAATGCAGGCAATAATAACATTGCATATCGCTTTTTAGAAGAGACTGCAAAAGTAACACTGGGTGAGAATTTTTCTGGAAGACTTGGCATGTCTCCTTTCTTATTTCCTTCCAATTTAATAAACTTCACGAAAGCATCGGAACATTCTATCGATATAGTTTGTGAAGCAAGGTGAAAATTTTTACCAATACAGAATTATCGCCAATATCAGCTGGCATCGGTAGGAAGCGAGTTACCCAAGCAATAATAAAATTTCACTTGGTGGGGAGTGTGACTACAACGGCTCACAAATTGGTAGAGGATGATCTCAGGTTTCCTGTGACCCTTGAAAATAGTTATAAAAGGCCTATCGCAAATGTCACATGAATAGGGTTCGTGAATATCAAGTCCAACACAAATTTCTTTCATAACCGATACTAATGCTGATAAACACATTTTGATAAACGCAGTTTCATATTAATTTCACGTTTAAGCGCCAAATGATCACTGGCCGTTCGTGGCCATCAACATTTTCAAGCGGTTCATCATCAGCTACAAGGGAACCTGGGGGGAAAAGTGATAAAGGATATATCCATTCACAACGAGCAGCCTCATATTCATTTTCTTGGATTACATTCATTTTTGAGAGTGCAGAGAGATGCGTTTCTTCCAGCAAAATAAAATATGAAAAACTTGATGTTGAGTTCTGTCAAGGCATGTCGTGTGGACGAATCTTAAGTGACTTCGTGACATGATATCACTTCAGCCAAAAAATTTAGTGTGCTCTGACGATCATGGCAACTCGGACAGAGTATACCTCCCGTTTTTTTCTGCAGATTTTCTCAGGGTGACGATATCTAGAATTCAGCAATTTCAATCTAAAAGATCATTCTCTGCAAAACGCCAAAAAGTTCGCAATGAAAAAGCTTTTCCAGAACATTGAGAAATACAGTCCTAACTCCAAAAAGGACATACCATAATTCCATCGTCTCCTAATCTTACTTGGAAGATATACTGTAGATAATGAGAATGTACTATTATGTTAGCTATAAACTTTTCCCCATGATTTTCGACAGGGACCGCTCTCCATGGCCGTCTTCGTTGAGACAGAGACGGACATTCAGCCAACCGTGAAAGCCATCAACTGTCTTCGGGCCTCTCATCCATCAGTGAAAGAAAACATTACCTTCAGCTTCGCTTTCAAACGCAACAATCAAGATGAATCGAATTGGAAGTTCTGGAATGGAAGCTGTGATACTATCGATGAGGAATTGGAGCGACTTTCAACTACAGAAAACTTCTTCGAAATCCGAGTCCCTTATCCAATCGCTTTGATGAGGAATTTGGCAAGGAAGAGTTCTCGAACCCATTTCTTTGCAATCTGCGACATTGACATTACTCCTAGCATGGGGATTAGGACCGACTTCCTGCAAATGGTGAAAACGGAAGATCTTCTCAACGAAGAGAAATCAGCGTACATCATGCCCGTCTTCGAACTGAAGATAGGTGAATCCAAGCCAAAGGATAAAGCAGAGCTCAAGACTTTCATCCAGAATGGTACTGCTCGACAGTTTCACATTACCTCGAGTCCTTTAGCTCACGTAAGGAAATCCAATGTTTCAAAGTTTATTGAATCACGAACAATTATTCACTCTTCTTGTAATTTTCTTTTTAGCAAGGAAGTGTGAGTAATTTTATTTAGCAGGTTTTCATTTAGCAGGCTTTCCGAATTCCTTCATCTCACGATCTCGAAACTTTGCTATGTATTTTTTCCACATATTTGGAAACTTTTTTGCCCAGTTTTTTCAGTAATAACCATCTAGGTAACTGTTTCGGGCTATTAGCATAACCTTGTTACTACTATCGATGTTGAATTAATTGGTATGCTTTCTCAATTAATATTCATACATCACACTTGAAATTCTATTAAATTTCATAGTATGCAAGAATGAAATTGTGTTCAAAATGTCATCAAGATCTATCAACTCCTTCACAGTACTTGAAGGAGTTGATAGATTTTGGCAATGTATAGGCGTATAGGCGAGAACCCATTCTTTGGCCACAATGATACGATTCCCATAGGAAGAGGACTGTGCGCCCACCGGGAAACACTGTAATAATTCCTCGTACTGGAAGATGTTGATAGAATGCTTGAAAACGGGCAGATGAACTAATTATGCTTGATTTAAGCCTCATTACCGACAACTGGAGTCCGGCCAGAAACTGGGGTGCTTACCCTATATGTGCAATCTGTGTGGGCTTTCGGCGCTCTATTATCTAGGATAAAAATTAATTCACTTGAAACATCCGAGAGTCACGATCGTCTATATGTATTAGATGCATTGACATCAGCTATACCGCGCAATAATACTCCTGCATGTCCTCCTAGTCTAGAGAGAATGCATAATAAAATAAGGAATAACCTGTGATTCTCTCTCACCTGGATTGTGGGACTCAAATAATCATACATTGGCGCGCAGCAGCAGCAACGAAGAAAATATAAAAATGTATGGTATAATGCGCACCATCATGAACAACCTTCCAATGAAAACGTTTGACAGCTTTTTATGAGGGCTCCTACTGCATCATCTCTTGCTTTTTTTGGAACTTGCCTTTGGCTGATTTGTTGTTGCCTCGGCTCTGCACATTGCAACCAAGCAACTTAGTGACTACAAATTCACGGAAATATTTACATGAAATGTTCAGTTAATGGAGTGTCTTGGAATCTTTCAGGGGAGAACTGATTACGGAAGATGGCTGAATCTGCCTCCCAGCGAGGAAATGAAGCCCGCTTACGAGTTGGAATGGGGATTCCTCTATGAGCCCTTCTTCATCCTCACCACATCCGCTCCCTATTACTACGAAGGATTTGAAGAGTACACTTACGAGCGAGGAACTTATGTGAGTTTCAAACCGAGTTTTCCTCCACATTAGAACGGAGCTCCGTTTAATCTGCAAAAAGCCAAACAAATTTTTCTTTGAAATTTCCTAGTAAAAATTAAGCCTGAAATGAATACCTGTCGGAGTTGACATGCATAATTTCTCTGTAATATTAAATATTCCCGAAACCCACCACGACTGGAGTGATAACTTGAGTCATTTTGTGGAGGGTTTGGGAGAATAATGGAAAGCATGCCTAGAATTATTTTCTCCTGCAGGAAATAGAGAGGCATAGAGAGCTGAAATTTGGTGCATACCTTTCCTAGAAGTAAAGTTTTGCATAAATGAATACATTTTGGAAAAAAAATTCCTTGGGGCATATTCTTTGGGGAGAAAATTTTCAAGAAAATTCATATTTACTAGCTGGTACCCGTGAAACATTCACGTCTTCGTATTTAAGGTGAATGGATTTCTGTTTCGAAAAATTTAAATGAAACACACAGATGGAATTTTCAAGGAACATATTCGAATCAACAATATTGCGTGCGCCCCGCCATTCCCCCCCGCCCCCTTCCTTAAACCAATCCCAGAACATACCAAAATATAGGTTTGCTTCTATAACATTCAAATAGGGCAATTTATACGAATTCGAAACTGAAGATGAAGGAGGGAAGATGTTTTTTCATCCTCTTAAATCTCAAATTTCCCTATTTCGTTCACGAGTTTAATTCCTATTGTACTGACGGATCGGGCTGGCAGCTCGGTTCGGAATCGAGCGTCCTATTTGGTGCAGGTGAATACACTATCAGACGGAATTTTTTTTTCAAAAAAGGGCACCTCGTTCCGTCAGCACTCGACGCGATAACGTCATTAAATGACGTCACCATCGGGCAAGCAGCTGGCAACGGAACGCAATGAACAATGAGAACACGACGGACCGCGCGAACGTGACGTCAAGGGAAACTGGATGAGTCAGCAACGCCGTTAAAAACGAGGACGAGCCCAGAGACCCCGATTTCTAAACTCAGAGGCCTTAGTGGGCTTTGGGTTGGCGTGATCGCCCCGACACGACGGAGGGGGTTCGTAAAGTTCGGTCCGGCGATGGAGTTTTGGGTCACCCGTGAATATTCACGTCTGATTGTGACAATTGAAATTCAGTTGAATAGCATTTAAATGAGGCATTTCGCAGGATTTTTTGAAATGCCAAATTTGGGGTCATCAATAAAGAGATGGAGCATGAAATTCTTCCGTCATCAGTGGCTACCGATTCACTTTGAATCCAAAAAGAAACACCAACCCCCGTGTCTATTAAGAAATTATTTAGCGGGATCCACCGACGGAGTGAGACTCGTCTCACTCGAATGCGAGGGGGTGATTTTGAGCTCCGCAGGGAATGGGGATGAGTTCCATCAGGCAGACCCGACCGGCGGATCGGTTGGCAATCAAGTTTCATATTGGGAGCAGGCGAATTCGCTAGAATACACTCAGAGGAGTCTTTTTCTCGAGCCGTTTGCAACTGCTGGCAATAAGGACGCCTCTTTCCGTCAGCACTCGATGCGATCACGTCATTAAACGACGTCACTCTTGGGCGAGGAACTACCAGTGGAACGTAATGAACTAAGAGAGCATCGAACAGGCCAGCATCAATGGGACGTCGGGTGGAAGCCTCGGCAGAACCAGTAGAGCCGCCCAGAAAAAAGACGAACCCAGAGACCCAGAGTTCCGAAGTTTAGAGATCTAAGCGGGCTGCGGGCCTACTCGATCGGCCCGAGCAGACCCGTGTGCAGGATCCACTAAAGTCTCGATTCGGCAATCGAATAGTCGGGTAGGACCCGACTATTCGATTGCCGATTCTAACGCAATTTCAGTCGCAACGATATTCCACGCGGCAAGCTTCCGCGATTGGTAGGCTAACCCTTTCGGCCAACAACGTTTGGTCAAGGTTGAAAGATGGTTCATTTTTCAACGTAGCTGTATCGTCACAATGGTGGGTACGTTTCCGCAATGTTGTAATGAAACGACGTTGAGTCGATCATGTGTTTCGTTGGGCAAGCGTTGAATCGTCAAAGTTTAGACATTACCTCCCCTTTTTTAACCTTCACGCGCACTGTTGTTGCATAGAGCTCGAGAGTATTCTAATGAGTGTTGTTATTCCGCGGAAGCATCCTTCTGAGGTTGTACCTTCTCTAACTGGATCAAAACTCGACTTTAGTATTTGAACGCAATTCATTCCGTCCACCAAGGGAGTTACGCACCTGGCATCACCAACTATTTTATCTCCCTTGCAGGAGGAAAGGTAAACACATCCTCGCAGGCCGGTTTCCATTCTCGAAAGAGGTACGAAAGAGATTTCAAACCCCGTGTCATTCGGTGCGCTGTGAAGTAAGGTAGGCAAAATTTCCATGTGTCTGCGGACCCTCTGGCCAGAAGTATCTGGAGTCTCCTTCTGCCTCCTTACCTTACCAACCTTGAAAGGGTCTATCTAGGAATTCCGAAGCCTTCTCTCGAGTTCTACGTGGGAACGGATCGCGTACTGTACGTAAAACCCCAGGGAACTAAACCTTTCAGACATGAGGGAAAGAATCGCTAAAATGCCGATTAGGCTAATTGCTAGAACCTATTTTCCGTGAAGATAATGTGTATGGCTCCATTTCGAAACAATACTGAGACCATGACGAAAGCAAATGTGAAAAAATGTGAAGTTGTGCCTGATGCCTTCTAAACGACTTCGTTAATGCATGTGCACTGAAGATTCGGTTCATTACGAAGAGCAATCATTTAATTGATTTCTTCGTATTCTTGGCTAAATTCTCAAATTCTAAATTCTCAAATTTATTCAACCTTCTGTCAGTGAGATCCCAAACCCAAAGTATGCAATGGATCCTTGAAATAGTATGACTTTCACGCGCGATTCCCCTTCTATTACTAAAATCGGCGCAAGGGTATTTTCCAATTTTTTTTTTCCTTCGGCATTTTTGGGGCATGACAAAGGACTTATTTACCTCCGGAAAAACACTTGAAAATTTAGGTTTAAAAAGGCTAATACGTCCGTAAATGCCAAGAGAAACAATACTAATACGCACTCAGGCAGACATGAACATGCACAACATACACCCAACACTTAGGAATGTTTCCTCAACGATGCGTAACAGATGGATTCAATGTTGCCGCAATGTTGAAATGAAACACAATATAACGTTGAAAATACTAGTAGGATCACGTTCTTCCATTTTTGTCACTTGTCAAGACTTGGGCCTTGACAAGTGACCTGAAGTTGGCCTCCTTTTTCTGAGCCTAAACGTGCATTAATATTGATTAGAAAATGAAATTACTCTAATGAGTCCAAATATGCCACGGAAGGGTCCATCCGTGTAACTTCCGCAACTGGAGCAGAACTGGAGTTTAGCACTTGAATGATGCAACTCATTCCTTCAATACTGTCTCAACGTTTCAACTTGTTGTCAATGCGGACACAACGTCGTTGGGCAGATTGAGTGAAACATCCGTGGCACCCAAGCCCACAATGGGTCTAGGTGAAGCATTACAATCAGCCTGGCCTAGTCTCACATGTTGTCAGGGGACCCTTTCCCTCTTTCTCATCATCTGTTCCTTGAGAAAAAGAAGCAAAAACCTAAATGAAATGTGTGCTAATGCGCATAGCCAATATCATAACATTCCCACAGGTTATGAGAACGTCGGACGCTTCTCAGTGCAACAAAGAAGTCTGAGCTTTTATCATAAGTTTAGCGTTGGAAATTGGTGCTTTACGGTAGCAGTTATCTAGATTGAGAAAGGATAGCGCCAGTGCTTTCTCAACTCAGATCAACAACAGCAGGATCAAATGCCAACAGTTTTGTGATATAAAAACGAATTCTAACAGGGGAAATTAAGGCCCTTCGAATGATATGACAGAGGGATTAGGGTCCAAAATGAATAGGAAAGGTCATCCTGGTCAGATAAAAGGTCAACTCAGAAAAAATATGTATATAAAATAAGTTGGACCATCTGCAGGAAATTAAAAATCGAATGAGGTATCGATGGTTGGAATCGGTTGAGAAACCTAGGAGGAGTTCACTGGACAAAATCCGGTCATACAGACAGATCCCGGTCGTTATGTAAATAGATTTCTCCTTAACAGGAAGATATGTAGCATACTATATAGGAATTTGACATTTTTTGAATAAATATTTATAATAAATTTTATTTCAAGAAAAAAATTAGATTTTTCAAGTCTATCCATTTGGGACATACAACGTTCTTAAAGGGACATTTTGAAGAATAATTATTCCCTCCACCGAATCGGGGAGGTATAGAAAGTAGATGATGATGGAGAAATATCTATAGTATCTGTAATTGAATGAAATAATAGCCAGCTTGTTTGCCCTTCGGGAAAATAAACTGCAATGGTCGCACGTTTTGCACTCTGTTACCCAATACAGTGATTCACCCATTAATTTATTTTCGAACTGGCAATACGTAGTAAAAGTATGTGCCTCTCAGAATGTGTACCGAGATAGAACGAACCGATATTTATTAAAAAAATAATTACTCCGATTGTTTCTTGTGTGCCTAAATTCGAATCTCTTTATAATTTGTCATGAGGGGTCATATTTGAAAAATAGGATCTGCACTCTGCAATCGAGCAGCTACTTCTGAGCAATTTCAAATCTCTTTAGCTCCCTCTCTAATTAGATTGGAAAGGATTATTTAGGATATGAAAGGTAGAAAAAATATTTCAAAAGTCACCAAAGAAAAATATGCCCCCTAGGGCACATTTTCGTTTGGGCATACGAAACTTGAAGTTTTCCGGAACTCAGAGTGTCATGAGGCACGTCCATGTCAAGTTTCAGTTTTCCATGTTCATCCGTTTGACAAAAAAACAATTTGAAAACATCTCCCCATTAAATTAAAAAAGAGAAGCAAGTTTCCCGGAGTCATTTTCTCAACACCCTGCACGTCCCTAATTAGCTCGCATGAAACGTCTGCATTTGTATATTTCTTGCATGCTCGTATCGCCAAATGTAAAATGGAATATTTTCATGCAATTTGTCCATGGACCATTCTTTAGGTGTGCGAGCTGGAAGCCATCGGTTGGAAATTCCACGTCCTAAACAACGCGTTCGTTGTCCACGACGGATTCAAGTCTTCTATATTTTTCAAATTTTTCTCGAGCGATAAATTGAGGACGGACTTGATGGTGACGGCATTCAAACATCGCATCTACCGCGCGGAGCTCTTCGCGAAATTCGGGAGCAAAGCCAAGAAATGCTCCTCTCTTTACTACCGATCCATGGAAGTCTTCCTTGTGCTCGCCGGGCATTTATGAGAGAAATGCGTTCATCAATTTGAGGATCCTTCGCTTGTGACCTTGATTCTGGATTCTTCAAGGCTCAAGCAGCAACTGACGATCTTTTGTATTTTGGAGGAAAATCGTGGAACCAATATTCTTTTTTAAAAGCCGATTCCGAGCATTTTTTAAGTTGCAAAAAAATTGTATGCCAACTGATTGAACATGAACATGAACATGAAGGAATCATGATTGACATTTATGAGCAAATCAAGCAACACCGTAAAAGGTCTACTCTAAATCATTATGGAAAACTTGGATACCTGCTTTTTATGGATTTTCGTGAATAGGTAAGTGTGGTTGAAAGAGAAAGATCGAAGGAAGCGAAGCGTCCTTTAGAGTAAATGGTTTTAATTCCATGAGAATGTAACTCCGCTGTTCATATGAGACTTAAAAAACAGTTATTTTCTACTATTACGTAAGAGCATTATGTCGATGGCATCATAGCCACAAAATCAAGTGAGTCCGGTTTCACAATTTGCTTCCGACATGCATATTCCAGGGCTTCAACTGGGGAAATCCCTCGCCAGTCGGGGAAAGGGGCCTGTAATAGCCAAAAACTCTAATAGCTAGCGAAGAGGCACCATAATGAATGCGTTCCTTTAACGACGTTCGTGTAGGTATCTTTGAAACGAAGGGCTTATCCGTTTCTATTTCATCGTACAACCTTCGATAGAATTATAAGTTTTCTGAAGTAGGAAAGTATATAATTTCAACATCATCATTTCTCGCTAATCATTGAACATTCCAAAACACATCTCAGAAATTTCTCGTTTTTAAAACATGTTCTAGTGTCATGCTAAATTCGCATCTAGCTCCAAGTTTGGAAGAATTTTAAGAAATATGCATCGTACGTTAATACGTCAGAGAGGGTGGAATTATATATCCCTCCTCGGGTCGGTGGAAGTACGGGTAAATGTTAGATCTGAATGGTCAAATCTAAAAAAAAGACCTTGAAGTGGAAGTGCTTCATTTCTCCATACAATTCCATGGATTTTTCAAACATCCAGGAGGAATAATAGCGAGGTATGTTCTGTCACATCCCACGACCTTCAACTAAACCCATGACACTACGGTGAGACAGATTTGGTCCGGCTTAAATAGCACATCGTATTAATTAAAGCTCGCCGAGCTCAATTAAGGGGTAACAATGTCCGGATGAGTTGCTTCAGTCACGTAAGGACGTTCGTCCTGAGGGAGAAGGCAGAACAATGCACCATTGTAGAAAGTCCTAAGTATGCAAGTACATCCCCGATGCATAATGGAATCAAGAAGTGCTACCCCTGACACTGAACTGAAGACGGAATGGGAGCGAATCGTATTTTTGCATCCAGACCGAATGCGTCTAGCAACCTCTCTCTGAGTCAAATGAACTACGATTAGTGGCACTCCGAATTAAAGACAGATCCAGAAATTTCGCTACAAACTTGAAACTTTGAAAGAATAGGCAGCGCGACATGGGGAATCTAACGGTGCTCTAACGACATCGACAACGTTCTCAAGGTTAAAAAGACAGAATACAACTCAGCAGACTTGGTCATGACGCAGTAGGCGCGACGGCAGCGTTTGCCTTCGTTGCAGGACCTCCTCCTGGTTAGGAAGGATGAGTAGCTATTTGGTTTAACTGGTCAAGATTTGATGATACGTGGTCTAATAAAAAAAATTCCAGTACTTTCTTAATAAAAACAATTAACCGCTTCAGGTAGGGGGCTAGGACTTGTGCAGGTGGGAGATGGGGGGGGGGGGATAACCGCATGCATGGTGAAACCTCCTTTGCGCTAGGTTTAATCAGTCGCGAATCACGAGTGTTTAAATTCGATCGTCACTGTGCTCTTCGTCGAATTTTCGAGCATGCATCATGATCCTGATGCATCACGAGTTTGTCCCACAAGGCCAGACAGTTAACCAGGCTTACTGCAAATATGTCTGCGAGAAAAAATTAGAAGAAAACGGCCCAAACTTTTCCAAAATGAAGCCTGGTTTTACATCACGACAATGCTCCAGCCCACATTACTCTCCCAATTCGAGAGTTTTAGGCAAAAAAAAAATTTCTGTGTTGCCCCACCCTCCCTATTCACCGGATCTGGCTCGTGTGACTTTTCCCTGATCATGAAGATTAAATTTCACGTGAAAGGAAAAAGATTTGAAGACATTTGAAGACCAGCATCAAGGAAAATGCGACGAGGCACCTTAAGAGTCTTACACTCCAGGACTTCCAGCACTGCTTCCAGAAGTGGCAGGAGCGTCGGGATAAGTGCATAGCATCGAGGGGGGAATACTTTGAAGGGAACAACAGTTATTTTTAATGTACTTATTAAAAATAAAGTTTACTAATAAAAGTATTTGATCAGATCACGTATGTAAAATTCGAATTACATTTTAAAATGAATGGTGCAGGACTTCCTGATGACTTTCGATGCTTCGTTATAGATTTTTCATATCTGGAAGGTCTAGTTCGATAATAACCTATATTTCTCCAATCCTTGTTTCTTTTTTCCGGTTGCTTACAGAACATGAAAATGTCGATATAAACGAACAGAAATGGCGAAAATTTAAATGACTGGAGACTCTGGAATGTGACATTTGCCCACGATCGAAAAGTCATTCGGCAAATCTGAATCACTGCTGCCAGAAATAAAATTTCATGCAAAATCAATTGTCACTCCTCCATCTAAACTGTACCTTCACAGTCTGCAAGAAAATCTAAAAGCATGTTCGAGCCAATTCGAGAGAACCATAGGATAGGATAGGATGGTTTTTGCCAGATGTACTCCAAACATTTTCGTGACGCAAAATGTGCATGCTCTTGAATATGAATGAGTACACTGTTATCAAAAATGGTTCAGCTTTTATCCCCTAAAGGGTGTTCCAACTGCGCCATTAGGAAAAGAGTTCGTCGCGTAGAAGCGAAGAGCAACGAGCTCTCAGAAATGGAGGCACTCCAGAAGCGTTGTTATTCCCCAATGGCAGGTCATGTTCCAGAAATTCGACGATGGGCAAAAGGCTTCCCATTGCGACGAATCATCGAAACTCTGCGTCATTCACCGCTTAACTGCGTATCCCGTGTATACTCAACATATCGTGATATTTGTTATGTGCGTATGACGAGTATCCTGGTCATAGCAATACATTTGCTTGTTTTCCCTGGGTAAGGTAAATCTTCCCACATTTCTCCACTCGTTCAGCTAGGTGAATGTGGAGGTTGAAAGTCGTCCTCAGCAGCTCCCTCCGCGTCTTCCGGTTCCAGACATATACGAACTTGGTGGATGGCGAAATCCGTCGTGGATCACGAACGCGATTTTCAGAACGAGGAATTTGTAATCGCAGACGCTCTGCTCGCACGCCCGAATGAGAACGATCGAGGGGGATGGGCATGGAAATGTGAAAATGTGCTCTTGTACAGCATATTCACATCGCGAATATGCTGTATAAAGGCGGATATTCCGAGGAAATGCATTGGGTATATTTACTCCCGCAGAACATTTTCTGTGGGGATTTCAAGGCAACCAGACATTCCCAGGGTTTTATTGCCATGTAGAAAAGGTTTTTCTCTCATCAGATCACGGACAGATTTCAATTTCATTGCAATGTCGGAAGTATGACAAGTCATACACTATGGCTGAGGATTCCATTTTCTGAGAATTTACCTAATGAATGATATACATGGTATAAGGATCCTTTAACATTTTGGTACAACCTTCTTAAATTCACATTTTCATGAAAGACGATAAATCAGAAAATGCCCCTACGAGACGTGCGTATGTTTACCTGCAATTAAGAAGAGCCAGAGGACCCTCGACCATCAGGATTTTTCTGCGAGGGTTAGAGAAATCAAGTTTATGGTTCCTAAAAAAAATTTAAGATCGTGAATCGCATCCGTCGTATCGCCAAGTGGATCGTAAGTTTGAGCGTTTCAACGAGCAGTAGGAGACATGCGTAAAGCAGTAAAATGGTCCATTTTGTCCACTTTTCCGTGCATGAAAAGCGCAGTATGACTGTCAGAGTCAGGGGAAGTCAATACTTCTCCGTCACGCTCCGTTTTTAGTTCAGGTCGACGTTGCGTTATGGACAACGGAACGAGGGGACAGTTAAAGGTTTCTAGTCTTAATTCGTAGTTTGATAAGGTATCTTTTAAAACGAAAGTAACCTTTGACATTTCATCAAGTAAAATGCGAAGTTGGAGAGAGGGAGAGGGAGAAACATGCGTTTTATTTTTTCTTATTTGAGATTATTGAATTTTGAAAGGAGACATTTTGTACCATGTGCAAATTATAAGTTTTGAAGGGAACGCAATCCCTGAAAATAGGATGAAATAATTAGGGAAAAACGGGATGCCACCTTTTGTCCTTTGTCTTCTGCATCTCAAGAAGGTCCAGATGGTGTGACGAATGTTGCATTCGCTAAAATTGGCATATCTCTCATATTTTCCGGAGACGGTATGATATGCACAGTGGAATTAACCCACTTTTCACATATGAAAATCTGAACTTTACATATGACATGGAAAAAGCCTAATTGAGCATATTCTTGACGTGGCACCTGTCCAGCGCTCGAAGATTAGCGAGCGCAAGATGAAAATGTTAAAGTGGTGTTGACCTGTTCGGTATAGGACAGAAAAAATGCAATCACAACTCCTACAATGCGGGCGAGCTCTACATTCCCTTGTCACGTTTCTTTTGGACTCTTAATTTCAGAATTTGGGTATGGTTCTTTTTTGTCCCAGAAAGGACACGCGAAACGATGATTAGATTTGAAGTAATATAAAATCCAATTTAAGCGGCTTTCCCTTTCCTTAAACTCCAGAGGAGAACAGAGGAGGCGCGGGGGGGTTCCGACTCCTCCACATCCGGTTGATCGTCAATAGCTGAAAAACACTCGTCCAACCTGCTGACGCAGACAGACAAGGACAGGAGGACGTCATTCTTCGCCTCAAGATGACCAGACAGAAGAACCCTTCAAAGACGCGAAAGGTCGTCATCGACCTCAAGAGATCATGACTCACTCAAAACCATGAGTCCAACAATGTCCAACGCAAAGACCATACCTCACAACTGGGGATAATACTGCAAAGATGATCTGGGATGGGACCAGCAAGTGACCCGTGCCCCCTGTATTATTCCATTTTCTTTCATTTCATTCTAATTATTTATTGACAGGCACCAAAGTATAGTATATCTTCTTCCAGTCGCTGACTCTTCCTATTTCCAATCGCCGGTCACAGTATCCCCAAAATTCCTTAATGGAAAAATCATCGATGGTGATAATAATGATGACGAATTCGGCGCTTGAGGCAAATTCGAATCAATGCTGCTTGCCAAACAATACCTTGCAAAATAAATGTTCATTCCCATCCTCATAACAATTCTTTCGCAGATTGTAGCACCTATCTGTGCTTCCCATTCGAGAGGAGAGCCTAAAAAATTGAGGAAAACCTAACAGGATGTTCAAAATCTTCGCAATGGCATGGCATGCCGCATTTCCACGCGGCATGCATTTGGCATGCCGCGTTTCCGAAGGCACATAATGAGGTTTCAATTAGAAGGTATTCAGTTTTCCATGCCCTCAGCTTTTTCGAGGCCCTTGAAAATTGCCATCAAATAACCAATCTCGGTTATTTGATGGCAATTTTCTCAATATTTTCGGTCAACTCAATATTTTTGGCCAACTCAAAAATTCATGGGAGGGAATNTCAAGTCCAGCTGCAACGCAATACCTGTTGCCTTGCTCCCCTGTCAATTTCCAAAGATCAGAATTAAGCATCAAACTATTCCATAGAAAATTTTGCTTTCATTGGAAACTGTAAAGTAGTTCATTTTCGCGAAGTTGGAGAGAGGGAGAGGGAGAAACATCCGTTATATTTTTTCTTATTTGAGATTATTGAATTTTGAAAGGAGACATTTTATACCATGTGCAAATTATAAGTTTTGAAGAGAACGCAATCCCTGAAAATAGGATGAAATAATTTGGGGACAACGAGATGCCCCCTTTTGTCCTTTGTCTTCTAGATCTCAAGAAGGTCCAGATGGTGTGACGAATGTTGCATTCGCTAGAATTGGCATATCTCTCATATTTCTCGGAGACAGTATGATATGCACAGTGGAATTAACCCACTTTTCACATATGAAAATTTGAACTTTACATATGACATGGAAAAAGTCTAATTGAGCATATTCTTGACGTGGCACCTGTCCAGCGCTCGAAGATTAGTGAGCGCAAGATAAAAATTTTCCAGTGGTGTTGACCTGTTCAGTATAGGACAGATAAAATGCAATCATAACTCCTACAATGCGGGCGAGCTCTACATTCCCTTGTCACGTTTCTTTTGGACTCTTAATTTCAGAATTTGGGTATGGTTCTTTTTTGTCCCAGAAAGGACACGCGAAACGATGATTAGATTTGAAGTAATATAAAATCCAATTTAAGCGGCTTTCCCTTTCCTTAAACTCCAGAGGAGAACAGAGGAGGCGCGGGGGGGTTCCGACTCCTCCACATCCGGTTGATCGTCAATAGCTGAAAAACACTCGTCCAACCTGCTGACGCAGACAGACAAGGACAGGAGGACGTCATTCTTCGCCTCAAGATGACCAGACAGAAGAACCCTTCAAAGACGCGAAAGGTCGTCATCGACCTCAAGAGATCATGACTCACTCAAAACCATGAGTCCAACAATGTCCAACGCAAAGACCATACCTCACAACTGGGGATAATACTGCAAAGATGATCTGGGATGGGACCAGCAAGTGACCCGTGCCCCCTGTATTATTCCATTTTCTTTCATTTCATTCTAATTATTTATTGACAGGCACCAAAGTATAGTATATCTTCTTCCAGTCGCTGACTCTTCCTATTTCCAATCGCCGGTCACAGTATCCCCAAAATTCCTTAATGGAAAAATCATCGATGGTGATAATAATGATGACGAATTCGGCGCTTGAGGCAAATTCGAATCAATGCTGCTTGCCAAACAATACCTTGCAAAATAAATGTTCATTCCCATCCTCATAACAATTCTTTCGCAGATTGTAGCACCTATCTGTGCTTCCCATTCGAGAGGAGAGCCTAAAAAATTGAGGAAAACCTAACAGGATGTTCAAAATCTTCGCAATGGCATGGCATGCCGCATTTCCACGCGGCATGCATTTGGCATGCCGCGTTTCCGAAGGCACATAATGAGGTTTCAATTAGAAGGTATTCAGTTTTCCATGCCCTCAGCTTTTTCGAGGCCCTTGAAAATTGCCATCAAATAACCAATCTCGGTTATTTGATGGCAATTTTCTCAATATTTTCGGTCAACTCAATATTTTTGGCCAACTCAAAAATTCATGGGAGGGAATAGCGAAAAATGAATACACTTGGTTCAAGGACGAGGGCTGATGCGTGCCACTAAGCCCACTGACGCGAACGGTTCCAGCCAGGAAACGTGTAGGATGGTTTTCCCTTCCGCGTTTCGATGTAGAGCGGCCATGGATCCACTTATGGACGTGTGGGCCGATGCTGTTTCGATGCCCACGATTCCTTCTTTATGAATCGGGAACATGAATGCCGATGGGCTGCATTTCCGGAATTACGTGTTTTCTCATAGACAACAGCGTGTAGCTTTATGAAGAGTTTGAAAAAGGGACTTTCTTTGAGTCCTCGTTCCCGAATATAGATATGATTATAAGAATTTTAAAACTAACCATAGGCTAGTTTTTTATTGCTATATTCATATCTTTGAGCAACAATTAAATATTGCGTGAAGAAAATGAGCTTGTGAGTCTGCAGTCATTTGTTTTTGGAGAATCACGCGAAAACTACGAGGGTGACGACGGCAGGAATTAAATTCGATATAGGAACACAAGACGGCTCGATGAAATTTTTTCATGGTGATCCTCATGCAAGAAGTCATACGATGTCACTATGAACATTTTCTGCAGCAACTTTGCTTTTAAGGTGCGAGGATCGCCAACTCCATCGGCCGAGTGGTTTCACCGCATCAATACGGGTGAGCTTCGGAAACGAATGCTTCAAGTGCATTAATTATATTCCTTGATGGTAAGGAGCCAAAGTCACTAACTACATATATATACATATATTCATACTTTTTCCATACCGCCTATCCCAACTTAATGAGGTCGCATGGACCATTTCAGTTTTACCCGGATGGGAAAAAAAAGGTTATAGAGCGAAATTCTTCACCAAAGACAGGAATAGTGAGGGGGAAAAAGGATTCCGAAAGTTCCAGAAAAGTTTTTTCGACGCACAAGCGATGACTCAATTCGGAATCCTTTCCAGATAACCTGCGGAAATTTATCCGAATCACTCTCCTCCTGTTGCAACTTACTTTTAGAGAGACTTTCTCGAAAAGTTTACGCAATCGAGGGAAATTCCGAGTCGGAAGCGCCTGTTGCCTTTCGTCGACCGCTTCCTGCAGCGAAATTCCACTTTCTTGGATTCTTCTCTGAGAGCATCAACAGGAACGAAATGGTCACTCGCTCCAGCAAATTTCAGATGCTGAGTTCATGAGTTGAGCTGAGAATGAAGCTGCGATTAGCAGTTATTAATCGATGCGGCGGGATGTGCAGATCCTGACATCCCTGAATTAACAGGATGGCCCGTACGACGGATTGCATGCTTCTTGAAAGCACCCTCTCCTCAAACCTATTCGAGATGGCTGGAGAAACTCCAGATAGGCTTAACGTTCCACGTCCCACTTCTTGAAACGCGAAACAGGTCTCCGATCGGTCTAACGTTATGCGTCCTCTCTGAAATGGTTCGTGAACGTATTGTGAATAGGCCTGCGATTAACGTTACGCGTCCTCAACCAGATGTCTCGAAGACCACGATTCACCTCAATAGGCCTAATTGGCGCCGAAAGTCGAGAATTGAGTTTCTATTGAGATGATGAGGTATGCCTTGGCGTAACCTGATGGCAGTCTGTTGGGCCTAACGTTAGTGAGTCTCGTAAAGAGGCGAGGGGGGGGGGGGGAAGAAAGGGAAAGCCTTTGAAAATTGGTTTTCACATTACTTTATGTACCTTTTGATTCGAAAGACCGAGTAGCTAAGACTCGTGTTCGTCTGGAGTTCATGCGGGTAAGGGAAGAAGAGGACAGAAGGGAAATAGGGAGCCCATTTCAGGAAACTCGGAAGGACCGTCTGCCCGATGCCCAGCGGCCACGGTCAACTCTCTGAAATGCATTGTGCTGGATGATATCTCCGTAACATGATGACACCCATCGAGTCGAACAAACGTTCGAAACAGTATTATTTGGTAATAACCAATTGGAGATCATTTGGAGTTACATACAAACATACTCGTTCATTTTCGTCATTCAGTGACGTGGTCTTGCCTAATCAACGGCTTTGGACCGCTTTCCAGATGGTTCCGATCGCACAATAATAATCAGCAGGCTACACGTCCAGTTGACGATGGTGTAGAGGACAGTCCCTGGTCGAGGTAGAACATTGTGACCTTTCCGAGGGGCGCAGGTGCCGCACGGGCTCACACCAGTAGGTTATGGGGAAGGGATGGGATCGGGCGGATCGTCCAGCGATGCCTCGCAGAACGCAGTCAACGTCCAGAGAATCGGAGCCGGGTGTGTACGGGAAGAGGCCGTGTAGATCGTGCCTGGGAAAAGACGGGATTGGGCGCAAGGGGTGTGGAGGGTGCTCGACCTCGCTCCTTGGGTTACCGATACAGCCGGCGTCGGACGTTGATGGGGTAGAAGGTGGATGGAGGGGAATGACCCAAAAGGTGGATGGAGGGGAATGACCCAAAAGGTGGATGGAGGGGAATGGCCCAAAAGGGGGATGGAGGGGAATGGCCCAATAGGTGGATGGAGGGGAATGACCCAAAAGGTGGATGGAGGGGAATGACCCAAAAGGTGGATGGAGGGGAATGGCCCAAAAGGTGGATGGAGGGGAATGGCCCAAAAGGTGGATGGAGGGGAATGACCCAAAAGGTGGATGGAGGGGAATGACCCAAAAGGTGGATGGAGGGGAATTAACCGCTCTTCCCCGTATAGCAGGAAAGGATCGTCGGCCTCGATATCAGCCGTGGTCGGACCTGGTCAGGGTCAACAGCCTCTCCCTACCGTACAAACAACAAACGTGCACCTCTCCTTACGTGGGCATGTTACGAATATTTTCCGTAATGGCTTAAATAAAGGTCGTGTCTGAATGCAACAGGTACAGACACAGAGAGTAAAAAATTGCGGACAGGACAAAATCGACCCCCTCGGTCGAGAGTCGGTCTCGCGGTGGATTGGAGGACGCCGTCTCTCATCGCGTGGTGACGATGAGCGGGCCCTTCGCCACGTTTGGACAGCGAGTGAATCGACATCGTACTTACGACAGGAATCACTGCTGCTTGAAAGACAGTCTGACCCTCGGTGAGTTTTTCTTCCAACCACTCGAACGAAATTTCGTCGACTGCAGCGACTGGACTCGCCCCAGCAGATGGAATCCGAAAGCCGATTGGGATCGCCCGCAGGGCAGATCGGACGGTGCACGCCCGCTCTCTATGTTGCCCCGGTTGGACGACAAGTTCCGACTTCATCCCCTAGATGTCGGTTGTGTGCTCCCGAAGCCCTGAACCGAGGGGATCGGGCACTTCGCAATGCATCGTGTTGCCGAGAGCCGGATCGTGTTGCCGAGAGGCCGACTCGTGTACTTTTGGCGATGGCGCCCTCAGAGAAACGAAATTTTATTTCAAATTTATGGATGGAAATGGACTGAAGCTAGATGGTAAACCAAATGGAGATGTTAATGAAATAAATATATAATTGGTAACGAAATGGATTGAAATGCCAAATAAGTGTCATCTATTGCGTAATGAACAAAGTTAATGAATTATGAACACCATAAATTGTAGTTTAAAGCGTGGCATATATTGTTCTGAGTTTTGCTCGTCGTAATTCGAGAAGTTCTCAAATAGATGGCGCTGGGTGAAACATTTTCGAATTTGGCAGAGTCAAATTGGCAGTTAGGCGCCGATAGTTTGCTATTTTGCGTCAGGATTTTTCTGCGAGGGTTAGAGAAATCAAGTTTATGGTTCCTAAAAAAATTTAAGATCGTGAATCGCATCCGTCGTATCCGGTTCACCTAGCATTCAAACTCGCAAAGTTGCTCGTCATCCTCTGTACGCATTTCGTCATTTTACCAGGTAAAACAGGTGAAAAGGCACGTACTTTTCGCGTCATACTGACAGTCTCAGTCCCCTTC